>CM035850.1:140137197-140439697 GCA_020510985.1 Pholidichthys leucotaenia | reverse complement strand
AAACTGCTTGCAAAGTATTTGAGTACCGCTAGCTTTTGCTGGACTAGCAGCACAGTCTTGGCAGATAAAGGTATTATCAGTGGCAAGGACAAGCCAAGACAAACTGACTCCAGTATCTGTTCCAATGACTGACCAGATGATAAGTTTGTTTATCTCTGCTCTTTGTGTAGTGCATGTCATGATGCACCGACTGGCACAGTCCACCACTGACCTTGCGACAGATGTTTATCTGCCAGAATGTCCAGTCTCACTCTGTGTTACTGGGAGTGGTCCACCACAGACCTGTGGCAGATATTGTTTTTAGTTCTGCCAGGATGCTCTGTTTCACCCTCCATGCCCTCAGAAGGGCAGGGATGTCGGTTGAGTCGCTGACGGCCCGACCCATGAGACAGGTAGTACCGATTTTCATGGTTATCCGGTAGCAAGCAAGCCAATACCTATACCTGACCAAATGGCATGTATGTGTTATGATCCAAGCGCCAATCTCGTCCACGCTTGGGTCATACGTCATCCCCTGCAGGCTTGACAGCAGTGATTTCCTTCTAGCTCCCCGGGCTCTTATTGTGACAGCACTCGGAGGAGCTTCCTGCTGTCAAAGCCTGCCAGCTGTGCTGCATTAGTGGCTCAATAGTGGCCGGCTTTTAAGCGGACACTGAATGCAGGCCAATGCAGCAGTCTCCATCAAGCATCCCTGTGTTCAGACATCGAGCGAGCGTTCCTCGTCTCAGACGTCAGTATTCCTTGTTGTTTCCTCGGCTACGATCATTCATCATCCTAACCCTTTATTGTAAGTGTGCTTGCTCAGCCTTACAGTCTCTGTTCTCAGTGTAGTGTGTTTTTGCCCATCGTGGCTCATTACTTTCCGTTCATTTGTGTATTATCTACTGTTCATCGTCATTAATAAACATCATTGCAAACTCACCGGTGACTTGTTGGTGTCTTATGGTGGCTCATGAGGGCCACCCATGACAGTAGACTGCTGCCAGACTGAGACGCCTGTCGCCGTGAGTTTGCATTTGGACTTTGCTCTTTCCGGTCTGGGTACTGAAGGCTGAAAACATGCCATCGCGGAGGGGCCGCGCTCAGAGTCAGAGCTACGAGCTGGCGGACGCCCTGGAATACGTGGATGAAACGCTCATCTCCGCTTCCCTCCTCGACTATCACAGCGACGTGCACTGGTACCTGGACTGCGCTGAGGATGTCCTGAATCATCTCCCCCGCTATGCCGACCACCCCGAAGTCAGCGCGTGGAAGGATGACATTGCCGCACAGCGCGAGATACTCCGCATGATGGAGGAGGACTACGGGGTAAGCAGAGGAGGAGGCATCCCCGCTCCCCGCTTTGGGATCCCGTTCTTGTCCTCAATCCAGTTCTGGAGTTCGCACCATCTGGGGGCCGTTGAAGACGTCGGCGCCACGGCCATAGTCAACCTCAGCCAGAACCCCGTCCGGATCCTGTTCCGGGCCGCCTGAGAGACTCAATCCCACAGTCAGCTGCTTCCTCGGCGTCTCGCCAGGAGGGAATCCCTGCAGCCTCTTCCCCCGGGTCATTTTCTCCTACTGTCCCATTAGCGCACCGTGCCTGGTTCGTCTCGGCTGTCTCCCCCTCCTCCTTGACGCCTTCCCCGGCTGCTGTGAGTGCCCAGAGTCCTGTTCTGGTGAGCCCCGTCCCAGATCCATCACGAGCGGCTCCCCCTCGTCCTCCCAGGGTGCCGTCTGTCACCGTCCAGCGGGGAAAGGGGGGAGCAACATCCGCTACAGCAGGCACCATCCTACCTCCGGGAGACAGACAAGTACAAGTTCACTCATCTCCTCATAATTGTGGTTTGCCTTGTCTGACTCCTGGGGGCAGAGCTCGGGGTTCGCAGTCCACCGAGCTCCCACCACCTGCTGTAGCTTTGATTATTAAACCCGCTTCCTCTGTGTCTCCCTCCGCTGAGCGGTCCTCGACACCAGGCCAACGTCGCCGGATGGGGGGGGGGGGGGCTGCGGTTCTGGAGAGACTGGTTCCAGCCCGGCAGCCACATCGTGGGCGGAGGAGGAGAGCGGACTGCAGCGTGGAGCGTCCCCGGGTCTCCACAGATTAGCAGTCCGGTCCAGTGGGTCGAGGGTCCCCAGCCACCACTCCATGCAGGTCGTCGGTGTGGAAGTCTGTGCCGGAGGGTCCTCAGGCTGCGGAAGCCATCATGCCAGCTGTGGAGCCCGACATAGCTGAGTGGGAGCCAGAAGACGATCTCCTTCCGTCTGATCCCGGATCGTAGGATTCCTAGACAGCGACAGAACCCGAGTACAGGCAAGTGCTCTACTTTGTTTTTCTCCTTTCTATTCTGGAGCACTTTTGCCTGTCTCTCGGAGAGACGAGCCAGGGGCAGCCATCCGCTGCGCCCGAACTCATCTCGCTGTGCTCTGTCGCTACCGGTGATCCTGATCCCGGTTCTTTTCTCTCTCCTGGGCCTTCTCCCAGGGTCACCGGCGCAGAGCTGATTCCGTTTGCTGCACCAGAGGTTCCGGGTTCGGGGTTGGAGGTCGGTACTGGTGCGGCGCTGACCCAATCGTGGTCCATCGCGGGTGCAGCACAAGCAGAATCCAAGGTTGGTGAGGGAGCTGCAGATCCCCTGCCACTGGACACTGGACTGGCTCATCTTCTTCACCCTCATCCTCAGGATCATCATCACAGCTCATCTCCACCGGGGGCCATTGGGGTTCCTCATTTTCGGCCCGGCTTGCCCTTGCTATCCCCCTCTTCGGGGAAGCCATTGTCGCTCTCTCCCCTGCGGTTCTGGTGGCTGAGCGATGCGGGTCAGCTGCCTGAAGGACTGCCTCACCCATTTGGTGTTCTGGGTCGGCCACCCGACCCACTGGACTGTCTGCTTGGCGACCTGGTCCGGCCGCCAGGGATCCTGTTTTTCCGGGTCTGGGACTGGGGTAGGCCGCCTGAACGCTTCCCTTTACCCGATTTGGATATCTGGACATTGGACGCGGGCAGGCTGCCTGAACTTCTTGTTTTCCTTGCTTTGAACTCTGCCTGCCGTCGTCCCTGTGTGTCCCTTGTTTTCTCTGAATGTTAAGGTCACTTAGGTGTGTTGTCTTTTGCCCTTTTTTTTGATCCATATATTCACCGCTGTTTAGCGTGTTTTTTTTTTTTCTTTTCCCCTTTCCTGTCTGAGGGATGTAATGTGCGTAACTCTTGGTGTTTGGTTTTTCCCTGTCCTAATTATCCTGTGTGCCTTTTGGAGTATAGCGTTTTTCGTTAGCCGTACTCTGATTGTCTTGTTTATCCCCTGTTCCCTCATGTCACCCCCCCCCCCTTCATTTGTGATCTGCCTTAGTTTTGATTTGGGCATGGGAGTGTCGCTTTTTTTTTTTTCTGTCTGCCTGCACACTTCTGTTATCATCACGGTTTTTTGGTCTGTGCTGGTCCTCTCCCCCCTGGCCTGTCCCCCCATCCGCCCACCCTGGTGGGGGGGGGGGGGGGCCTTGGATGTCTCTGGGTGTTCGGAGCCCACCCTTGGGGGGGAGGTACTGTTATGATCCGAGCGCCGATCTCGTCCGCGCTCGGGTCATACGTCACCCCCTGCAGGCTTGACAGCAGTGATTTCCTTCTGGCTCCCCGGGCTCTTATTGTGACAGCGCTCGGAGGAGCTTCCTGCTGTCAAAGCCCGCCAGCTGTGCTGCATTCGTGGCTCATTAGTGGCCGGCTTTTAAGCAGACGCTGAATGCAGCCCAATGCAGCAGTCTCCATTGAACATCCCTGCGTTCAGACGTCGAGCGAGCGTTCCTCGTCTCAGACGTCAGTATTCCTTGTTGTTTCCTCGGCTACGATCATACCTCATCCTAACCCTTTATCGTAAGTGTGCTTGCTCAGCCTTACAGTCTCTGTTCTCAGTGTAGTGTGTTTTTGCCCATCGTGGCTCATTACTTTCCGTTCATTTGTGTATTATCTTCTGTTCATCATCATTAATAAACATCACTGCAAACTCACCAGTGACTTGTTGGCGTGTTATGGTGGCTCGCGAGGGCCACCCATGACAGTATGGGGCTGCATTACACTTTTCAGTGCAAGATGTCAGTAGAACCTGAGCTTCCATGAGTTCCGTACTGTATCTTTAACCAGAAACGGTACAAACCAAGCCTGTCCTCCAAGAGAAAAAGACCATGTAGAGCAGGGTCAGAATGGAACCAATTTTCAGCCTGGGAGTTTCATGACCAAGACCAGTACACTTTTTTTTGCCAGATGGATGTTATTGGAGCAAAAGTTTTATTTCTAATAGAAAGAGTTTTTATTACAGACACGTTTTGACAAGAATATAGAACTTAAACTAGAAAAGCACTCGGAGAGCGCAGACCTCCGCCAAGCGGCACAGTTCCCCCCATACAGTGTTTGTGTGTACGTTTTCAGATTCCCTGAGCATGAAAAGATATGAGTAGCAATTGGATTCACAATGATTATTTGTTTATTTGACATGGACAGTGCAATAAACAGACAATTAATGAATGACAATCAATGTGATAGTGATAGGATTAGTGGTTCAGTAGTGTAAAACGGGGCTATAAGGGACGGCGGGTTAATAAGGGACACTTTTCTGGGAAATGTTTTAAATGTAATTCTGCTTTTTTTATTTTGAGCAGGACGCTGAGTTGTGTTGTTATTGTCAAATATCCATGAATCCTTCATCAAATCTAGGCGGAAGCAAAATTAAAAAAGCAGAATTACATTTAGAAAAGTGTCCCATATTACCCCGCCGTCCCTTATAGCCCCGTTTTACGGTTGTAAAAGCATTGCCTCCTTGGCGGAGGTAATAAACTGAAGTGTTGGTGTGTCCATCTCCTCCACTGACGGATGCAGATTGGTTAGACAGGTTGCCGTGGGTTTTATATTATATTGGGGTTGCGCTCCGCGGCAAAACAGAATTTAGAATCTTTCCCGGCAGAGAGGTCGTTTTTACGCAGCGCCTATAGCTGGGCGGGGAATTTGTGGCAAATAATCGGGCAACGGACAGGTGGCCGTGTCAGGTTTTGCAGCGTGGTGCAAAAACAGGCACGCTGGCGGGCCCAGGCCAGCAGTGTTTTCCGCGTGCTTTTGTGCCTAAAACATTGAAGAACGCGGAGTTTGTGTTGGTCAGACACGACGACCAGCGCAATGTGCGCAGCGCCTATGGCTGGCACAGGCACGCTTGGGGGCCCAGGCCACCAGTGTTTTCCGCATGCTTTTGTGGCTAAAACGTTGAAGAAGGCGGAGTTTGTGTTGGTCAGACACGATGCCCAGCGCCCTCCATTGCGCCTGCGCACATGTTGAAAATGGCCGTATGTCACAGTGTGGAAAAATGCTTTAAAAAAATTCCTGTATGCAGACGGTGATGCGGATCATCCCCAAAATTTAATCAGTTCTTCCTTGTACCATTTCCAACAACGCCTGAAAGTTTCATTGAAATCCGTCCAAAAGTTTTTGAGTTATCTTGCTAACCAACAGACAAACAGACAAACAGACACACACAGACAAACCCCGGCAAAAACATTACCTCCTCCTGGCCTTTCGGCCTGGCGGAGGTAATAATAATTCACTTCAGTAAACCATCTGTCAAATGAGAAACTGAAAGATAAATGACAAACTGGAACATCAAATCAGTTCAGTGGCATAACAGTTCATTTTAAGGAAACAAAACAGCTATTTATTAGACAACTTCAACCTAGTATTACATCAATTTTTAAGGGGTAGGCTCTTGTATTTCATGCTGTGGGTTTATGAATGTGAGGTGTGCTGTACACAAAACTGATTAAACTATATTCATTTACTGAATTTTGAGATACCTGAGAGGCCTCTGTTTTCAATTTTATCCACAATGTCAACACCAGCTAACACTTGGGTTTTCTATAGGCCAGTACATCCATCAGTTGTGACCTGTAGGCTTCATTAATACATAATGAACAACATAGTATCTTAGCTTATAAATAGCATTACCTCTGAGTATGTAGACATGCATATATTTGAACAGGACAAAACCTATATGGGGAAATTACACAATGATATATCATTACTGATGCACAACTGACATGACACTGTATACACTACTATTAGATATTATTGTAATAATATTAGTATTAATTAATTAATATTAATTAATATTAGTATTAATATTAGTTTAGATTAACATTACTCTTAGCAGCATACATGTGCTCTAGTAGCCTTTTCACAAAATTGTGCTTTCATGACCCCCACAGATTTTGTTTGATTTTCCTCAGACTAAGACTTCTAAGAGGAAAATGTCCCAAACTGGTGAGAGGAGAGTTGCAAACGTACAAGAAAATTTTTGAAGAATTGAGGGGAAAATTTGCTATTCTAATAGAAAATTAGAAAAAAAAAAGTTTGATATTTATGTATGTAGGTATAAACTTCTGGAAAAAATGTAATAAACTTGTCACAAAAAGTGGCAAATTTATAGAAAAAAGTACCAAACTGATTAGAAAGGTAACAAATTTACCAGAAAGTTATAAATGCCCAAGAATGTTTAAAACCTCATTAATTGCACAGAAAATGGGAAATGTATGAGAGAAAAACTAAAACATTTATACAAATCTGTAGCTTTTGCTCTTGTAAATTTGTGACTTCATTCTTTTGAATTTGTGATTTGTGTGTGTGTGTGTGTGTGTGTGTGTGTGTGTGTGTGTGTGTGTGTGGAAATCTGCAATTTCCTCCCTGCATTCATGGTTTTTTTTTTCTCACAAATTTGTAACGTTTTCCCTCATTATTTTTAATTGTAAATTTGCATCCCTTCCTTTAATTTTTGCTCCTTTATTCTTGCACATATATACTTAACTTACGTTTAGGCTTTACCGCTTTACCTTATGATGAATTTGAGTCCACCACCACCCCCTTGTTAAAAAAAATAAATCACCTGAGAACAAGCAAGATTTTTTTCTTTATTCAGCAACATCTACTGTGGAAAGAGGCATTTTTTTTCACCAAATAACGTCCAGTGTCTTTCCAGTGTTTTTCTATAAATTTGATTTTTTTTTCACACATGTAAATTCATATCTGTCATGAACTGCCCCTCGGGGCAGAGAGGTGAGACCCACGTACAGACTGAAGTTAGTGAAATTATTAAAGAAAACATAATACGAAGTCCAAAACAGTGCTCACACACAAAATCCAAAAAGACAAACAAAATCAAGTTACAAATTACCTCACCAGAACAAGGGCTGGGTTCTGGTGGAGATGAGGGAAAAGAATTCAAGATCCTGGCAATGAGAAATGAAAATAACAGTCCTTAAATAGGGTCCGAAACAATTAAACACAAATAGAAACTGGTGTGAATCACATGAGCGGGCTGGGGAGAAAATGACAATCAGCTGTGAGTCATGAGGAGAGGAAGCGGAGCTGACAGTTTGACAGGAGCACCGCCCACTACCTGGCGGTGCCTCTGACAACAGCCACACTGGCAAAAAATAAAGTGGAGACAAGAAACCCAAAAATATAAATAACAAAACTCCACTGAATGAAAAACAGGAAAATAAATCATGCAAAGAAACAATACTGAATATGTCAAAACAAACTAGAAATAACATCACAGGCAAAGAACTCAGAATACATTATACAAATAAGGAAAAACAAAAAGCAATTAAACAGAGCACAGTGAAATCCCCCCGTGCACAGATCACGACAATATCTTTCCCTGTGACTTTAGAACTTTAAGATTTTTTTTCATCACAAAAATTGCAGCTTTTGCTTATAAATGACCAGCTGTGTGGGATTGTGGAGCATATCTTCAACCTGAGCCTGAAGCTGGGGAGGGTACCACAGTTGTGGAAAACATCTTGTGTGGTACCTGTACCAAAGACTTCCCACCCCAAAGATCTGAACAGCTACAGATCAATGGCCTTGACGTCTCCATGATGAAGACCCTGGAGAGGCTGCTGCTTGCACACCTCCGCCCCCTGGTGGGACCAGCGATGGATCCACTCCAGTTCGCCTATCAGCATGGCATTGGGGTGGAGGATGCAGTGATCTTCCTCCTTCACCAATCTCTGCCCCACCTGGAGAAGCCTGGGAATGCGGTGAGGATCATGTTCTTTGACTTCTCCAGTGCTTTCAACACCATTCAACCAATGATCCTGAATGACAAGCTGCTGTGCGCAGGGGTGGACAAGCACCTGTCATCATGGATCCCGGCCTCAGTTTGTGACAACCCGAGAGTGTGGGTCTGACACGATCATCGGTAGCACGGGGACCCCCCAGGGAATGGTTTTGGCTCCCTTCCTGTTCACCCTTTATACTGCGGACTTCTCACACAACACAACACACTGCCATCTACAGAAGTTCTCTGACAACTCTGCGATTGTCGGCCTCATCTCCAACGGAGATGAAGCTGAGTACAGAGGACTTATCCAGGACTTTGTAGACTGGTGCCGTCGGAACTGCCTTCAGATCAACGCGAGGAAAACTAAGGAGCTGGTGGTGGACTGCCGCAGGCAAGGACAACCCCTCACAGCACCAGTAAACATACAGGGAACAGACATTGAGATGGTGACATCCTACAAGGTCCTTGGTGTTCATCTGATCAATAAACTAGACTGGTCACACAATACTGACGCACTCTACAAGAAGGGACAGCGCAGGCTGTTCCTACTGAGGAGGCTCAGGTCTTTTGGTGTACAAGGGGAACTGCTGAAGACATTCTACGACACAGTGGTGGCATCAGCCATCACTTTTGGAGTGGTCTGCTGGGGCAACGGCATTACAGCAGCCGATAGGAAGAGACTGAACAAACTGATCAAGAAAGCTAGCTCTGTCCTGGGGCAACACCTTGACCCAGTGGAGGAGATAGGAGAGAGAAGGATGGTGGCTAAACTGTCATCTCTGCTGGAGTCCGAGTCCCACCCTATGCAGGACATACTGAACGCACTGAGGAGCTCATTTAGCAGTAGACTACCTCATCCTAGGTGCGTAACCGAGAGGTTTCACAGGTCCTTCCTACCTACGGCTGTCAGACTGTATAACCTAAGCAGGGCTGCTCGTAGAGATAGCAAAAAAACGTGACGACCTAGTAGTATTGAATGCAAAAGACGCAACAGACTTACACAAATGGTCCCCTCCAGTATACAACTAGGACAATATCAGTCGCTACGGAGGGTGACAATATGTATGGGTACATATTCATACTATGTAGGATGACTAAGTAGACGGTTATGCTGTTTATTCCATCTTGTTACAATGCTCCACACTTTGTATATATATTTATATATTTATGTGTACGTATGTATATCCACTGATCTTATTTATATTTTTCGTATTTTCTTAATTATTGCTCTGAGTGTTGCTATCCCTGTGCTGTTGCTATCCTGGAATTTCCCCATTGTGGGACTAATAAAGGCTTATCTTATCTTATCTTAAATGTTCACATTAACATCGGTTTATGTATTTTTGTTCCTTGGAAATTTAGAACTTTATTTAAAAATCTTCTTAATGTGGAATTAATTAGTTCCTCATTTAGATGAGAAAAAAGATGTTGAATTTATAGAAGTGTGAACTCTTTGATGGCAGCTGAGTATTGTATAAGTTGATCTGACCAGTTCACTAACTGAGAATCTCATGGCCTCTGTAGCAGCTGGGGAAGAACAGAAGCACACACTCCTCCACTGTCTCCCCTCCCTTCGCCTTCTGCCTTGTTTGTCTTTCTCACTCAATAGCCTCTTATATCCATCTCTGAATTCTTACTTGTTAACCACCGAAATACGAATGCATACAACTTCTGGAGTCCTGCACCTTGTTGAATGCAATCAGTTTGTCTGTCTTTCAGTCGGACCAATCACACCTCCAGGTACTGTAGGGGGGATGCTCAGCAGTGTAGACCAGACAGATTCGGGACAATTCCAAAAACATCCGGGTAGTGCTACGATGCTTCTTATCAGATTATAATAAAAATGACGTTAATTAATTTGCTTCCAACTAGAACACCGGCCCATTAGTGAAGTGGCTCACCAGGAATCATCCCGAGTTTCCCTTTGGGCCACTCTGGGCCTGATATACTGTAGAGCATTTTTACACAGAGGAATTACACTTTATAGCTACATCTTTGAAAAAAGAACCATCCATCCATCCATCCATCTTCTTCCACTTAATCCTTTTCCGGTCGCGGGGGGGCTGGAGCCTATCCCAGCATCTTTGGGCGAGAGGCAGGGTACACCCTGGACAGATCGCCAGTCCATCGCAGGGCCAACACAGAGAGACAGACAACCATTCACTCTCACAGTCATACCTAGGGACAATTTAGAAACCCCAGTTGATGCCAGTTAACCTAACTTGCATGTTTTTGGCACGTGGGAGGAAACAGGAGAAATCCCAGAGTAAACCCACGCAGACACGGGGACAACATGCAAACTCCACACAGATCACTGTTGGTCGGGGCCTGGGATCAAACCCAGGATCCCCCGGCCAAAGGTGAGTTGCTGTGCTGCCAAAAAAGAACCTTCTTGTGAAAAAATTACATTAAGTGAGAAGTTCTTAGTTTTTAGTGACAAACACGAACTATAACTGGAATACAATTGTATCCCCATGGATCACCACCTTATCGTGAAGGGGGATTTGCACGCCTCAGTGATCCCAGGAGCAATTTACCCCTGGTAGGTTGTCCCAAGATAAACAGATCCTGGGTGAAGGGCCAGACCAAGGGCAGTCCAGTGGAGTCCCATGACGGTTAAAATATCAAGGATTCACTATACCCCACTCGGTATAGGGTTACTGGAGCCCTGCTCTTGAGCCAAGTCCAGGGGAGGGGCTTGACGGCAAGCACCTGGTGGCTGGGTTTGTGCCCATGAGACCCAGACAGGCTTGACCCTAACGAGCTGCATGGGTCTACCTCCAGTGGCATCACCACCTGCAGGAGGGATCATGGGGATTGGGTGCTATGTGGATTTGAAGGCAGAGACAGGCAATCGAAGGCAGAGACCTTGGCAGTATGAGCCCAAGCTGACTAAATCTACGGTCCCAAATACCCTTATGAACAGCGGCGAACACCATCCGAATGATTTTTGGACAATTTCGCACAGCCTTCTTCAGACGGCCATAAAAGAATCGAGCATTTGTAGACCATTTGTTAGTTTATGGCCAGGTCAATGGTCTTCTTGAAGATTTCTACAAACGCCCCACAGAAACCCCTCATCATAGGGCGGACATACAAATGCCATAGGAATAACATAAGAACTACGCAAGATGTTGGCCTTAAGTATGGCTCAAGAACACCTTAAGTTGTTCTTGACAGCTTCTTACAGCGGTCATATGAAGTGCTGTATGAATCCCTGTTTGGATGGAGATTCGTACAGCATGTGTAAGGCAGTAGTGAGGCACTCATAAGGCGGAAATACATCATTCATGTGACATTTGTGCAGGCGAAATGTGCCAAAAGCCGAAAGATCTTCCTACCAATGACTTGAGAGTGCCGTGAGTTGTACAAGATTTTTTGTAAGATGACAGTAAGTATGCCATAGGAAGATCCCAAGGCACCCATACAAACAATGTAAGAACTCTAGGGCCATCATATGACAGAAAAGCACCTTATTTCTCAAGAATGCTTCAAGTTGCTCTCACAAATTGAACGGCAGCTCTAAGAAGCCATACCCCTCTTCACGAATGTCTGGGAACTCCAGAATTTGTTGAAACTGGGAAATTCTTACGAACCCATCATTTTGGACATTGGCCTTTTCTGGAGTTGTAATATCAAGAATGTGTAAAAATAGATTAAGGTGTAAAAGAACTGAATTGGGAACACAGAACTAAAGTGACTGTTAAAATAAAGGGTTATAGCTGGACTTTCTCGCATACGAAAGTACAAAGTACAACCACCCACCGTACCTTTTGAACGAAAATGTGGGAAATGCCTGTTTTGTATCATATGAGTGGACACACAATGACAGCGAGTGTATGAGCTGCACAAACCTCCTATGTCAAAATTTGTTGTCACTTATGACAAGCATGTACATTTTTCTCGATGGTGTATACTTCTGATTAGCAGTCTTGTCAAAAAAAGTACGGAGCCTCTAACTTGGGAACAGCCAGCTTAAACCCTCTTGTGAGGTTAAGTGCTCAAAGTCAGAAACTATTTTCCAGTGTAAACACGGCCTCACCAAAAGCCAGGCTTTGAGGCAAAATGATAAGCAGCAGTAATGCTAAAATGGCCCAACTCTCTTTGTTCATGCTGGGAGTGTAAGCCCACAGGTCACAGCGTGGAATTTGCAGAAGGCTCGTTTTTAATTAGAAAAGAGGCAGTTGTAACTCCTTTGGCAAACAGTCATGAAACACAGATTATACTTTTAATCAGCCAGTATCACTCGAAAGGCAGAATATTAAGTTCACACAAGGCTCCTGCAGAAGAAACCATTTATTGTTTCATATTTCAAAAAAATTGTCAGTGTAAAATGGACTGGGGGTTGTATTTCCAGAGCACACTTCAAAAGCCAGCCCAGCATGCAGAACACGCTCACTCAACACATTTTAAATTAAACTTCAGATATAGTGACTATAAAGCACCATTAGCGAAGGTACTGGGTAATTATCACTTTCAAACCCGCTCCAGGGCTCATACAACTTCTCTTACTTCTGGGCCCTGGCTCTATAAACACTTTAAGGAATAAAGAGATGACGCACAGCTTGATCTGGGGCATTGAGTGGGATTTCTATAGCGGAGCTGCAGATTCCCCCAGAGCCTTCCGTCCCTCAGCCCCTGACCCCAGTAGGGAGCTCGGAGCACTTCTTGTACAACTGTGCATTTAACACCCTCAGACCTGGAAGGCAAAGAGGTGTTTCACATAAAACTGTCCCACGTGGCCATTATAACATCTACCCCCTGATGAGTGCTGGTAACTCAGGGGGAGCAATCAGCCTGGTAGGCAAGCCTCAAAAAAGTGCGTGCTGACAAAATTCTCTCCTTGCACAATAACTCCTAATGTTGGTAAGCTATATTAGAGGATTATACAAAACAGCAGGGAGGGTGAGCATGGAGGCAGATATATCCTTTAGCATGTGGAGCAGGTAGACGCGGCCAGCCTTTCTCTATGTAAAGGCTTTATATTGATCTAATTGATCACCTGATATGTTCCTCAAATTTTAGTGGCTTGTCTTCATGATTGACAGTCAATGTGTGTTTGTTCCATGCATGGTATTAGATATTTTTTGTTTTTTGTTTTGTTTTTGCTTATAACGGATAGGCCGATATTTACCACCGCCAAAGAGGTTATGTTTTTGTCGGTGTTGGCTTGTTAATCTGTTAGCAACATTACTCAAAAAGTTATCAACGGGTTTTGATTAAATTTCCACGAAAGGTGAGTTATGGCACAGGGAACAGATGATTAGATTTTGGTGATGATCTAAGAATGCATACCTCCACCAAGGGCTTTGTTTGTATTTGTGCAGCAGGATTACACAAAAACTACTGGATGGATTTGGATGAAATTTTCATCAGAGGTGGTCCTTGGGCTACAGAGGAAGCCATTATATTTTGTTGAATGCATACCTCCACCAATTCTCTCATCTTCTCACAGTGTGTTCACAATAATACTCTAAAACTAATAGACAGGCCTTGATGCAATTTGCACCAGAAGTGACTCTAGGCCTACACACAAATTACATTTTGGAGGTGATCCATGAGGGATGGAAAGAGTCTTGGTAGAGGTATGCGCTCTCTGAGTGTTTTTCTAGTTTGAAAATAGTTTTGCCGATACCGATATACAGTATGAACACATTTTTTTCATCTCCTTTGTCTTACAGTAACAATTAACTGGCATATAAAGACACATTCCCAAGGAAAATAAGACAGCTACCTCAACTTAATATGAAAATATCAGCATTGCCAATGTCTTATTTGCCGATAGCCAATATCAGTCAATAAGGTAAATATCTGCCAATGCTTATGTAATTTCAATATATTAGTGCATCTCTATGTTTAAAATTGATGTTTTTTTTAACAAATTATGAATCTTTAATATGTTGCTTAATATGTTACATAAAATGAGTATTTTCCCTCCCTTATTGCAAAGATTTTTTAACAAATTTTAGAAGTTTATATACATTATTAGTCCCAGAGGGAAATTCAGGGCATCCACCTGGATGAGGCAGCCACGTTTCAGCACCAATCCCTCCACCGTTCGCACACAAATTCACACCTAGGGCCACTTTAGTCTCCAGTTAACCTAACTTGCATGTTTTTCGAATGTGGGAGGAAACCGTAGTACCTGGAGTAAACCCATGCAAACATGGGGAGAACCTGCAAACTCCATAATTGCGATATGTAATTATTTCCATCACTCCAAATTCTCATGTGTCCACATAGGCACATGTGATGTTTTGTTGTTTGGTCACGGTTCTTGTGCTATCCTGTTTTGCTTCAGAAAGTGAATCTCTGGGCTATTTCCTTACCAATGAATTAGAAAGGCATTGGCCCTGCGATGGACTGGCGATCTGTCCAGGGTGTACCCTGCCTCTGGCCCAAAGATGCTGGGATAGGCTCCAGCCCCCCCGCGACCTGAAAAGGATTAAGCAGAAGAAGATGGATGGATAGATGGATGAATTAGAAAGGTGTTATGTGACAAGATGTAGTGTTAGAAGTGTAATGTGTTTAAAGTGTTTTTTTCCTAACATTAACCTAACCTTTACTAAGTAGTTTTAGTGCCTAACCCTAATTAAAAAAAATGACATGAAAGGGACCCCTCCATGGATCACCACCTTATTGTGGTGGAGGGGTTTGCATGTCCTAATGACCCAGGAGCTATGCTGTTGCTGGCATGTTGCGCCTGGAAGCAAAAGCGGTCCAGGAGATCTCAATGAAAAAATTTACATCAAAGACCCAGTGAGAAGCCACATGGGTCCACCGTTCAGTGGGCTCACCACCTGCTGGTGGGATCATGGGGATCATAGTGTTATGTGAAACGGTCGGCAGTCTGGGCTTCTCTGTTTGGACTGCTGCCCCTGTGACCTGGAATCCCAGACCAACTTTGTAATCATCTTACACATGTATTTATTTATCTTATCTTCTTTATCCTTTTTCAGTTGTGAGGAGCTGGAGCCTATCCCAGCATCTTTGTGGCATATCGCTAGTCTATCACAGGGCCAACACAGAGAAACAGACAACCATGCACTCTCACATTCATGCTTAAGGACAATTTATCCTCAGGAGATAGGTATGACTGTGAGAGTGAATGATTGTCTGTCTCTCTGTGTTGGTCCTGCGATGGACTGGCGATCTGTCCAGGGTGTATCCAGCCTCACGCCCAAAGATGCTGGGATAGGCTCCAGCACCCCCGCGACCCAAAAAGGATTAATCGGAAGAAGATGGATGGATGGATGGATGGAGATGCCAGTTAACCAAACGTGCATGTCATGTGGGAGGAAAATGGAGCACCCATTGAAAACCCACACAGACACATGGCGAACATGCAGACTCCACTCAGAAAGGGTTCAAACCCTTGACCTTCTTGTGACCTGACTGCTCCGTGGAACTACTCCGGCTTACACACACTTGCAACAATGTTCTGTCTACTGTCCAGCACTCATAAGAGTGTAAGTACATACACAGTCCTCTTTTGTGGCTGGGATTACTTTAGTCAGGCAGCTATTATCATCACACAGCTAGTCTGAGCAGCTGATCTGGATTATTAATCAAACCTAAATTCATCCATCTTGTTGGAAAGAGTCTTTGCATTTGCAACAAAAAGACTGTGTGGAAGCTAGACGATGGGCTTGTAAATCCACACTAAACCCACCATATCTCCACTTCTGTTTACAATCTCTTTGCAGCATTGTTATTTTTTTCAGAAGAAGTAATCCCCCAGAAGCATGCATTATTCTGTGAGGCTTCAGTAGAAACAATATATTGTGACATTTTTGTCTAAACTTTGGGGGAGCTAATTTAAAAGAAGAACAATGCGACCAGTGAGCTATTAACAAACTTTTTTTTTTACGCTAGGTGACGTGTGAACACGCAGCGGCCTCTCTTCTCTCTTCATGTTTTGTGCCACTAAGTGTTGTTAAAATTACGCTTAAGTGTATATTCATGTGTTTAATGTACATATATGATGCTGTGCACAAGCTACAGTCGCCACAGCCTCCTGGAGATGAGGAAAATGACCAAACATTACGTCCTGGGCCAGAGCGTTACAGAGGAACTCTGTGGTCTGGGTATTGTCCACCAGTCCTCCACACCCCCAGACTCAACTGCCGTGTTTCATCCCAAATGGAGACGCAGTAGATGGTGTGAGCTGTGACAAAAGATAGGTAAATGTGGAGGTATCCAAACAAAGCTAACCACTAGTCCGCACAGACTGACGATTCCTTCACTCATTCTGTCTAACTTACGCTCACTAGAAAACACAATAGACCACATACAGCTCCTGAGAACTACGCAACGTGATGCATAGAACTGCTGTATTTTTATCTTGACAGAAACGTGGTTAAATGAAAATATACCGGACTCTGGTATTCAGTTAGCTGGGCTAAAATGCTATTGAGGTGACAGAGTGCTCACAGAAGGAGGGAAAACCCGGGGTGGAGGCGTGTGTGTGTACATCAGAGATGCCTGGTGCAGAGATGCAACTGTTGTACACAAGTACTCCTCGCCATTGGTAGAGTTTATGACCATCGAGTGCTGACCCTTTTACATTTCGAGAGAATTTTCATCTGTCCTACGAGCCGCTGTGTACGCCCCGCCCACCAGCACCGGCGAGAGGAGCAAAGCACTAAAAGAACTCTATCAGGCCATCACTGAGACACAAACAGAGCATCCAGACAGATTCCTCATTACAGCAGGAGACTTCAACCATGCAGATTTAAAGGCACTCCTACCAAACCTACACCAACATGTAGATTTTCCAACAAGAGGAAACAGTTTGCTGGACCTGGTGTATACAACTCACAAGAAAGCATACAGAGCCTCCCCCTTCCCCAACGGGTCTCTCTGATCATGTCACCATCCTGTTAAGGCCAGCATACAAACCCAGAGTGAAAGCCATCAGACCAACAAAAAATCAGGTACGAGTGTGGCCAGAGGGGGCCTCTGATGCTCTGAAAGACTGCTTCAGCACTACAGACTGGGATACTTTCAAGCACGCAGCCACTCACAACTGACACACAAACCTAGATGAGTACACTGAGGTTGTTGTAGCATACAAAACGAAATGCACTGATGATGTCAATCACTGCAAAACCATCATTGTTCATGCTAACTAGAAGCCATGGATGACAGCAGAGGTCCGCAGGCTACTGAGGGCTCAGGACGCAGCCTTCAGGGCCGGCGACACTGCAGGACTAACAACAGCTATGGCCAACCTGTCCCGTGGCATCAAGGAGGTAAAATAACAGTACAGCAAGAAGATATCCCGGCACTTCAGCAACACCAGAGATGCACGTTCTGGCATGGCATACATACCCTCACCAACTACAAACCTCCACCTCAGACCTGTGCCAGTGACACCACACTGCTCAACAACCTAAATTACTTCTTTGGCTGTTCTGAAGCACAAAACAGCACATGAGCACAGAAGACCACTCCTTCTCCAGATGAGCAGGCCATGAGTCTGGATCCGGTAGCGGGAAGAGGACCCTCTGCAGGATCAACCCACACAAAGCAGCTGGTCCAGACAACATACCAGGTCGCGTCCTGAAGGACTGTGCAGAGGAGCTCAAGAATGTCTTGGCTGACATCTTCAACATCTCCCTGACTCAAGCTGTTGTCCCCACATGTTTCAAAACTGCTACCATAATACAAGTCCCAAAGAAGCCCGTCCCATCCAGCTACAATAATTACTGGCCTGTAGCACTGACCACCATTATAATGAAGTGCTTCGAGTGGCTAGTCATGCAGAACATCAAGTCCATCCTGCCTCCCTCCCACAACTCATCTCAGTTTGCAAAGAGGTCAAACAGATACACAGAAGATGGCATTGCTGCTGCTCCTTATCCAGCCCTCACCCACTTGGACTCAAAGAACTCCTACGTGCAAATGCTGTTCTTGGACTTCAGTTCAGCATTCAACACAATCATCCCCCAGCACCTGATACAAAAACTCAGACACTTTGGATTCAAAACCTCTCTCTGTAACTGGGTAGTGGACTTTCTCACAGGGAGGCCACAGAACGTGCAGGTTGGCAGCAACACGTCCCAGACCATCATACTGAGCACAGGGGCCCCACAAGGGTGCGTGCTCAGCACGCTGCTCTTCACCCTGCTGACCCATGACTGTGTACCAGCCTGCAACACCAACCACATCATCAAGTTTGTGGATGACACAACGGTTGAGGGTCTCATCTCCAACAACAAGGAGACCAACTACAGAAATGAGAGCTAACCAGTCCAATGGTGTAAAGACAATAACCTCTTCCTGAATGTGGGGAAAACAAAGGAGATTGTGGTCGACTTCAGGAGGGATCACACACAGCACCCACCTCTGATCATCAATGGTGCAGCTGTGGAGAGGGTGAGCAGCACCAAGTTCCTGGGGGTGCACATCTCTGAGGACCTATCCTGGTCCAGCAACACCACATCACTGGCCAAGAAGGCTCAAACTCGCCTCCATTTCCTCAGCAAACTGAAGAGAGCAGGAGTCCCACCCCCATCATGTGTTCTTTCTACCAGGGCACCACTGAGAGCATTGTCGCCAGCTGCATCACAGTGTGGTATGGAAGCTGCACCACCTCCTGTCAGAAGACACTACAAATCACAGTCACAGCAGCCAGCAAGATCATCGGTGCCCCTCTGCCCCCCCCCCCCCCCCATACATCTACCTCACCAGCAGAGCCATCAACATCGCAGGCAACACCTCCCACCCCTCACACTCCCTCTTCAGCCCCCTGCCCTCGGGGCTGAAGTGGGACAACAACAGACCCTGCTGTTGTTGTTTTCTTTTTTTTCCCCAGCCTTATTCCTTTTTCTTTTTTATATTGTGCACACTACAGAACAGAGAGAGAAACACCATTTCAATTCTCCTGTATGTCCTGTACTTATAGTAGTATTGGCAAAATCATTGAATCTTGAATCTGTTTCTCTTTTGGAACAGTGTCTCACTGTGAAAAATTAAACAGGCTCCATAACACAACATTAATTCTCGCATTATAAAACACTATTACCAGTTACTATAATTAACAAATGAAACATTTATGTTGAAATATATAGTGGTGTCAAAAGATATTTGCCCCCTTCCCGATTTCTAATTTTTTTTGTATGTTTGTCACATTTAAATGTCTCAGATCATCAAACAAATCTAAATATTAGACAAAGATAACACAAGTAAACAAAAAATGCAGTTTTTAAATGAAGGTGTTTATTATTAAGGGTAAAAAAAAATAATCAAAACCTAGATGGCCCTTTGTGAAAAAGTGATCCCCCCCCCCCCCGTTAAAACATAAATTAACTGTGGTTCTTTGGAAAGCTGATTTCAATTTCTCTAGCTACACCCAGGCCTGATTACTCCCACACCTGTTCTCAATCAAGAAATCACTTAAATAGGACCTGCCTGAAAAAGTGAAGTAGACCAAAAGATCCTCAAAAACGTCATCATGCTGCGATCCAAAGAAATTAAAGAACAAATGAGAAGCAAAGTAATTGAGATCTGTCACTCTGGAAAAGGTTATAAAGCCATTTCTAAAGCTTTGGGGCTTCACCGAACCACAGTGAGAGCCATTATCCACAAATGGCGAAAACATGGAACAGTGGTGAACCTTCACAGGAGTGGCCGGCTGATTAAAATTACCCCAAGAGCACAGCGATGACTCATCCAAGAGGTCACAAAAGACCCCACAACAACATCCAAAGAACTGCAGGCCTCACTTGCTTCAGTTAAGGTCAGTGTTCATGACTCCACCATAAGAAAGAGACTGGGCAAAAATGGCCTGCATGGAAGAGTTCCAAGACAAAAACCACTGCTGAGCAAGAAGAACATAAAGGCTCATCTCAGTTTTGTCAGATAACATCTTGATGATCCCCAAGACTTTTGGGAAAATACTCTGTGGACTGACGAGACAAGAATTGAATATTTTGGGTGTGTGTCCCATTACATCCGGTGTAAAAGTAACACAGCATTTCAGAAAAGGAACATCATACCAGCGGTAAAATATGATGGTGGTAGTGTGATGTCTAGGGCTGTTTTGCTGTTTCAGGTCCTGGAGGACTTGCTGTGGTCAATGGAACAAAGAATTCTGCTGTCTACCAAAAAATCCTGAAGGAGAATATGCGGCCATCTGTGACCTCAAGCTGAAGCACACTTGGGTTCTGCAGCAGGACAATGATCCAAAACACACCAGCAAGTCCACCTCTGAATGGCTTAAGAAAAACAAAATGAAGACTTTGGAGTGGCCTAGTCAAAGTCCTGACCTGAATCTGATTAAGATGCTGTGGCATGACCTTCAAAAGGCAGTTCATGCTCGAAAAGCCTCCAATGTGGCTTAATTACAACACCTCTGCAAGGATGAGTGGGCCAAAATTCCTCCACAGCGCTGTAAAAGACTTTTTGCCAGTTATCGCAAATGCTTGATTGCAGTTGTTGCTGCTAAAGGTGGCCCAACCCGTTATTAGGTTTAGGTGGCAATCACTTTTTCACACAGGGACATGTAGATTTGAATTTTTTTTTTCCCTTAATAATAAACACCTTCATTTAAAAACTGCATTTTGTGTTTACTTGTGTTATCATTGTCTAAATTTGTTTGTCACAGTTAAATGTTTCAGATCAAACATACAAAAAAAATGAGAAGTCAGGAAGGGGGCAAGTACCTTTTCACACCACTGTATATAAACGTGGTATGCCTTTGTCTGTCTCAGAGGCCACCAACTTTCAGACTCCAGTCCAGATCCGGACCCTGAGAGTCCTCTGTCCGGACCACAAAACCTTTTGATACAGTTTGAGGAAAAGGGAGACTGTTTTGTCTTGATGGGGGAAAAAGCAGAAAAAAAGCCGAACTGAACTGCTATATTGGCGACTCTCTGGACAGATTACGGCACGAGCCCTTGGGTGCTCTCCCGCTGCCGACTCCTCTCTTCGCTGTACAATGAACGCCACTCTCACTTTGTGGCTCCAACCACTCCAGACAATATTCAGCAGGTTGCAAAATCATGGTTTGCTGTCCCCCCCCCCACACACACACACATACACACAGAAGGATAACAGCCAGGACACCCACCCCAGACAGACACGCTTTGTCTCAGGTCTGTATCCATGAAAAGAAGTGCTGTTATGAAATTGAATGTATTTACCAAAGTACTTCTTCCTCTGTTCTGCCAAGAGTAGTCCATGCTGGGATGCAGAAGTTAGGCCACTGGTTATGGAGACCCTTTTCGTAGCCGCCGATATCATGTAAAAACTTAGTAATAAAAAATGTTGGTGGAATTCTGTAGTGTGGAATTACAGTATATTTTGCCTGTGTTTTTTGTCTTACAGTTTGAAACTCTTTTCTGCACTCAAAATATAGTATAGAGGTGGACTTTTTCAAAATTTTGTTTTTTAGATATTAATCTTTTTTTTTTTCCAATGCAATATAATTTAGTTTGTGTTCTCCTGTTAAAACATTTTGAGGATTTTAGTTGTAGAGTTTAGGATTTTAGGCCTATTTATTTAGAGTCAACACATTTAGTGTTCTCCTGTTTTATAAAATTTTATATTACATGTTTTGTTTGAAATTGAACAAAGAATTCATTTTAATTTTTTATTTAAAAAAATAATATTGAGCTAAAAGCAGCTAAAACATAATAATACATCAAACAGGTTCATTTTGTCTTCTTTCAATTATTTATCCTTTTTTTTTTTTTTTTCCTTTGAAAGACAAAAGTAAAATAGAAAGATGTCTTTACCTTCTTTACATGTTTCAACTGCACTGCAGCCTTCATCAGAAGAGTCAGCTGATTGCTGCCAGGTGACATTTATCAGCTGATTTTCGTAGGCGGGACCAGCTCAGCAGATCTGTCAGATCCGCCGAGCCGGCCCCGCCTCCCGCCGTCAGATGGTCTCTGGAGAATGTGGTCCCAGGTGTGAGAAAGCATAAAGGCCCCCTCATCTCGGTTCATGGTGTCTTTTCCCCGCTTTCTGATCTCTATTGCCTCCTTGATCCAACGTTTGTGTCTGTTGCTCTCCGATCCAATAATTTTTGTGTTGTCCCAGTCCATGATGTGATTATTTCTTTTGCAGTGGTCCGATATAGCTGATTTTAATGTTTCTTGTTCTGCTTTTTCTTTTTGTGATCTTGTGAGTCGTCCTTGCGTTTCCTTCTCACATTCCTTTTGGTGTTCTTTTTTTCTTGTGGTGAATAATCTTCCGGTTTCTCCAATGTAGGTTTTGTTACATGATCTGCATGATATTTCATATAATACACTGCATTTATTGTCTTGTTCTATTCTGTCCTTGGGGTGTACTAATAACTGTCTTAATTTTTTGTGTGGTTTGACTGCTGTGTTTATTTTGTATTTTTTCATGATCCTTTGAATTGGTTCCGTGATCCCTCGTATGTATGGTATAGTTATGGTTTCCTTGTTTTTGATTTCAGCTTTTGTTCTGTGTCTTGTGTCCTGTTTATTTTCTTTGTTTTTGACTTGCTGTTTCCCTTTGTTTATGGCCCATACTGGATATTGGCAGCGTATAAGTGCATGTTTTATGTGGTTTTCCTCTTCCTGTCTGTCTTCTTGTTCCGTGATGATGGTGGCTCGTTCATATAATGTCCTGACGACTGATAGCTTGTGTGCTGTGGGGTGTTCCGATGTCCAAAGTAGGTATTGATCTGTGTGGGTTGGTTTCCTGTAGACTGTGATTTTTATGCTGCCATCCTCGTTGTGGTGGATTTTCATGTCCAGAAAGGCTATGGTGCCATTTTCCTCCTCTTTGTGTGTGAATTTTATGTTCCCCGTACTGTCTGTACTGTTCAGATGGTCAGTGAGTTCTTGTGTATGTCCTTTCCTTATTTTTTCCAGAATGTCATCTACGTATCTCTTCCAAAGGGTGGGTTTGCATATTGTGGGTGCTGTGTTGATGGCTTTATTTTCCAGATCCTCCATAAAAAAACTGCTCATGATGGCTGATAGTGGGTCTCCCATTGCAAATCCTTCTTTTTGTTTGTAGATTTTTCCTCTGAATTGAAAATAAGTGGATTTTGCAACAAACTGTAGTAATTTGGATATGTCATGGACTGTGAGGTTGGTGCGTCTTTTTAGGGTACTGTCCTTGTTGAGGCGTTCTTGCACTATATGTAGTGTGACGTCAATAGGAGTCTTTGTGAATAAAGAGATGACGTCATGTGAGATGAGGATCTCGTCTGATTCTATTTTTATGTCTTTGAGTTCTTGTGCCAGCTCTTTTGAATTTTTACAGTGAAAGTCTGATAGTCCAAGGAGGGGTTTGATGATTTCAGCTAGGGCTTTTGATAAGTTGTATGTGACTGATCCAATGCTGTCTATTATTGGCCGCAGTGGGATATCCTTTTTATGTATTTTCGGTGTTCCATAAATCCGCGGGGTGATGCTGGCTGTGGGGATCAGGTGATCATATGCGTCCTTTGTGATTTTATTGCTTTCTAATAGAGGTTTTAGAAGGGCTTTGAGCATTTTTTTCTTTTCTTCTGTTGGGTTTGTTTTAATGATTTCGTATGTGTTACTGTCTGCCAACATGGTTTCCATCTGTTTTTCGTATGTTTCCGTGTCCAAAATTACTGTTGTTCTGCCTTTATCTGCTGGGAGTATTGTGATCGTTTTATCTGTCTTGAGTGAGTTTAATGCTTTTTCTTCTTTTCTTGTAACGTTGCTTTGTGGTAATTTGGCCGTTTTGAGGATTCCTGCGACTGCGTTCCGGAGTGCTGCTTTTTCTCCTTGGTCCTGGATTTTTTCACATGCCAGTTCTGTTGCGAGGATGTATTCTTCATGGGGGATTCTGGCTGGTGTGATGGCGAAGTTCAGTCCTCTGTTCAGCACTGTTTTCTCCGTGTCCGTGAGTGTGCGTTGTGATAGGTTTTTGACCCACTTATCGTTCTTTTCCGTGTGTGTTTGTCTTCGTCCGTTCTTTCTTTCTGTGAGTTTTTTTAATTTTTTCAATTGGCGGTTTTTCGTTGTGATGAATTCTTGTTCGTGTGCGTGTTTCAGTTGTGCTTTTATCTGCTCCTGCGTTTTCTGGTCCGTCGGGTAGCGTTGCTTAAACATGTCCGTTTCCTCTTTGATTTGGTTGTTTATTTTGTCTACTTTATTTGCCGTTATTCTTATACGTTCTTTTATGAGGTCTTTCCGTGCTTTGTTGATGATTTTTTCTGCGTTCTTGGTCGGGATTAGATTTCTTATATTGAGGCTTTGGGGTGTGACCTCCTCATCTCTGCAACGGAGGTTGAATCGTAGGTGGTTTCTGAAGCGTGCCCGTGTTTTCTCCAATTTCTCCAGCCGGCGGAAGTCTTTTGCTGACTCTTCTGATGAAGGCTGCAGTGCAGTTGAAACATGTAAAGAAGGTAAAGACATCTTTCTATTTTACTTTTGTCTTTCAAAGGAAAAAAAAAAAAAAGGATAAATAATTGAAAGAAGACAAAATGAACCTGTTTGACGTATTACGTGGCAGTTATGGACAAGTTTGCATTAAAGACTTCCGCCGGCTGGAGAAATTGGAGAAAACACGGGCACGCTTCAGAAACCACCTACGATTCAACCTCCGTTGCAGAGATGAGGAGGTCACACCCCAAAGCCTCAATATAAGAAATCCAATCCCGACCAAGAACGCAGAAAAAATCATCAACAAAGCACGGAAAGACCTCATAAAAGAACGTATAAGAATAACGGCAAATAAAGTAGACAAAATAAACAACCAAATCAAAGAGGAAACGGACATGTTTAAGCAACGCTACCCGACGGACCAGAAAACGCAGGAGCAGATAAAAGCACAACTGAAACACGCACACGAACAAGAATTCATCACAACGAAAAAACACCAATTGAAAAAATTAAAAAAACTCACAGAAAGAAAGAACGGACGAAGACAAACACACACGGAAAAGAACGATAAGTGGGTCAAAAACCTATCACAACGCACACTCACGGACACGGAGAAAACAGTGCTGAACAGAGGACTGAACTTCGCCATCACACCAGCCAGAATCCCCCATGAAGAATACATCCTCGCAACAGAACTGGCATGTGAAAAAATCCAGGACCAAGGAGAAAAAGCAGCACTCCGGAACGCAGTCGCAGGAATCTTCAAAACGGCCAAATTACCACAAAGCAACGTTACAAGAAAAGAAGAAAAAGCATTAAACTCACTCAAGACAGATAAAACGATCACAATACTCCCAGCAGATAAAGGCAGAACAACAGTAATTTTGGACACGGAAACATACGAAAAACAGATGGAAACCATGTTGGCAGACAGTAACACATACGAAATCATTAAAACAAACCCAACAGAAGAAAAGAAAAAAATGCTCAAAGCCCTTCTAAAACCTCTATTAGAAAGCAATAAAATCACAAAGGACGCATATGATCACCTGATCCCCACAGCCAGCATCACCCCGCGGATTTATGGAACACCGAAAATACATAAAAAGGATATCCCACTGCGGCCAATAATAGACAGCATTGGATCAGTCACATACAACTTATCAAAAGCCCTAGCTGAAATCATCAAACCCCTCCTTGGACTATCAGACTTTCACTGTAAAAATTCAAAAGAGCTGGCACAAGAACTCAAAGACATAAAAATAGAATCAGACGAGATCCTCATCTCACATGACGTCATCTCTTTATTCACAAAAACTCCTATTGACGTCACACTACATATAGTGCAAGAACGCCTCAACAAGGACAGTACCCTAAAAAGACGCACCAACCTCACAGTCCATGACATATCCAAATTACTACAGTTTGTTGCAAAATCCACTTATTTTCAATTCAGAGGAAAAATCTACAAACAAAAAGAAGGATTTGCAATGGGAGACCCACTATCAGCCATCATGAGCAGTTTTTTTATGGAGGATCTGGAAAATAAAGCCATCAACACAGCACCCACAATATGCAAACCCACCCTTTGGAAGAGATACGTAGATGACATTCTGGAAAAAATAAGGAAAGGACATACACAAGAACTCACTGACCATCTGAACAGTACAGACAGTACGGGGAACATAAAATTCACACACAAAGAGGAGGAAAATGGCACCATAGCCTTTCTGGACATGAAAATCCACCACAACGAGGATGGCAGCATAAAAATCACAGTCTACAGGAAACCAACCCACACAGATCAATACCTACTTTGGACATCGGAACACCCCACAGCACACAAGCTATCAGTCGTCAGGACATTATATGAACGAGCCACCATCATCACGGAACAAGAAGACAGACAGGAAGAGGAAAACCACATAAAACATGCACTTATACGCTGCCAATATCCAGTATGGGCCATAAACAAAGGGAAACAGCAAGTCAAAAACAAAGAAAATAAACAGGACACAAGACACAGAACAAAAGCTGAAATCAAAAACAAGGAAACCATAACTATACCATACATACGAGGGATCACGGAACCAATTCAAAGGATCATGAAAAAATACAAAATAAACACAGCAGTCAAACCACACAAAAAATTAAGACAGTTATTAGTACACCCCAAGGACAGAATAGAACAAGACAATAAATGCAATGTATTATATGAAATATCATGCAGATCATGTAACAAAACCTACATTGGAGAAACCGGAAGATTATTCACCACAAGAAAAAAAGAACACCAAAAGGAATGTGAGAAGGAAACGCAAGGACGACTCACAAGATCACAAAAAGAAAAAGCAGAACAAGAAACATTAAAATCAGCTATATCGGACCACTGCAAAAGAAATAATCACATCATGGACTGGGACAACACAAAAATTATTGGATCGGAGAGCAACAGACACAAACGCTGGATCAAGGAGGCAATAGAGATCAGAAAGCGGGGAAAAGACACCATGGACCGAGATGAGGGGGCCTTTATGCTTTCTCACACCTGGGACCACATTCTCCAGAGACCATCTGACGGCGGGAGGCGGGGCCGGCTCGGCGGATCTGACAGATCTGCTGAGCTGGCCCCGCCTACGAAAATCAGCTGATAAATGTCACCTGGCAGCAATCAGCTGACTCTTCTGATGAAGGCTGCAGTGCAGTTGAAACATGTAAAGAAGGTAAAGACATCTTTCTATTTTACTTTTGTCTTTCAAAGGAAAAAAAAAAAAAAAAGGATAAAAAACATAATAAGCTTAATAAAATGTGTGAAAGGCAGTTAAATGATACTGGCCTGTCTGGAGACAGCTGTGGTCTTCTGAAAGAATGTCCATGAAAGGGTGACTGTTCTTAAAAGCACATTTTGAGATAAATTTGTGCGTCAGATTTCTTTTCCATTTGTTTTAATAAAAGAGGGAAGTAAATTCATAGGTCATTGCAAATACTTTGCTTTAAAATGACCAAGTTGTCACACAGTGTGAGGGAAAAATCCTGAATCGAGGAGAAAAAAAAGTGCATAAAGATGCATCGAGAATGGTTTTAGAATGAAAGAGCCTCTGAATCATAATCAAATCATGAGGTGCCTAAAGATTCCCACACCTAATTTGGACCTCAGCTGGGGAGGAAGACCGACTTATCAGACCTCTTGCAGTTTTACAGTAGTTGGTGACTCCTGGTCTATCTAAAGGCTGAGTAATGAGCAAATTAAAGAGGAACTTAAGATGGAATTCTCCTGGGAAAAAGGACCTAAACTCATACAGTGCAGCGGGGGGAAATGAGTATTGAACATGTCAACATTTTTCTCATTAAAAATATTTCTGATGGAGCCATTGACCTGAGATTTTCACCAGATATCAGTAACAACCCAGTGGAATGACACGGGGAATAAGTATTGAACACGCTTGGCGAAATTCTTTTAATATTTAGTAGAAAAGCCTTTTTTGGTAATTACAGCTTCCTTAGGTGCCTCCTGTATGGAGAAACTATGTGCAGGCATTGCTCAGGAGGGATTTTAGCCCATTCTTCCACATAAACTGTCTTCAAATCTTGAAGGTTCTGTGGGTGTCTTCTATGAACTCTGATCTTCAGTTCGTTCCAAAGTTTTCAATTGGATTCAGGTCAGGTGACTGACTGGGCCATTCTAGCAGCTTTATTTTCCTTCTTTGGAGCCAGTTGAGTTTCCTTGGCTGTGTGTTTGGGATCATTGTCTTGCTGAAATGTCCACCCTTGTTTCATCTTCAGTATCTTAGCAGATGGCAACAGGTTCTTATCAAGGATGTCTCTGTACATTTGTCCATTCATCATTCCTTCAATTATATGAAGTCTGCCTGTACCATGTGCTGAAAAACACTCCCACACCATGATGGGATGTGCAGTGCCATTTCTCCTCCAAGGATGCTGTGTGTTGTGGCATCCAAAAAGTTCAATTTTGGTCTCATCTGACCGACTATATTATCCCAGTATTTTACTGGCTCTCCCAAATATTGTGCAGACAACTTTAGCTTCAACATGCTTTTCCTTCAGCAATGGAGTCTTGTGAGGTGAGCAGGCATAGAGCCCATGTTGGTTGAGTGTATTACTTATTGTTTTCTTTGAAACAGCAGTACCTGCTAACTCCAGGTCTTTCTGGAGCTCTCCACAAGTGGTCTTTGGCTCTTGGATAACTCTTATAATAATTCTTTTGACTCCTCTGTCAGAAATCTTGCGAGGAGCTCCTGGTCGGTTTATGGTAAAATGATGTTCTTTCCACTTCTGAATGATGACTCCAACAGTGCTCACTGTTATGGTAGGGGGGTGTGAGATCCAAAATCAAACTCAGGATGAAGCGATAATTTATGTGAACAATGATCTTTATTACAAAGAATTATGCGCAGGGGAGAAATGCAGTAGTCTGGAAACCCTAAGAGAAGAGAGCAGAGGGGCGGGGTAGTTTAACTGCAGCTGTTTAGTGAGTAAAGTTTATCTGTTATGCTTACGCTTCAGCAGAAGTGAGCAGTAGGGAGCAGAGGAAGGTCCTCCCTGCTGGTGAAACAGGCTGCAAGGAGTGCTGTGGGAGATTCTCCAGAGGTTGTAGAGGACAGGCTGGCAAGGCCTGCATGCTGGGGAGTGATAGTAAAGAGCAGAATGGATTACAGTGGTAAGATGACTTATGTAGGGAATGGGGGAAGTGCACAGTCTGAGATATTCCAAGTCCAGTCCAAGGGCCTAGTTCCAGTATCCAAAGGCAGGTGGGGGTCGAGGCACAAAGGCAAAACTCAAGCAGGCAGGCAATTCCAAAAGGAGCAGGCTGTCTCAGGGTCTAAAGCAGGCAAAATGTCACAAAACACGACAGAGCAGAATAACAGAATTCAGATCTGAACAGGCTGTGTGTAGGTCAATGTCACCAGGCAGCGTGAAGGGAGAACTTCCGATTTAAAGGCCTTCCCCAATTAATCACAGGTGAAGCACGAGGCTGCAGGGGGATGAGTCTAATGAGAAGGAGAGAGAGGCAGGGGAACAGAGCAAACACAGAATATGAGAGTCACTAGAACATTCAGCAGTTTAGAAATGCACCTGTAACCAATGCCATCATTATGCTTTGCAACAATAAGGTTGTGAAGGTCTAGAGAGAGCTCTTTGCTTCTGCCCATCATGAGTTCTTTGTGGTGTGACAATCATGTATTCACAGACCTTTTTAAAGGCTACACAACATAACAAAAATAATTTTGTTGTAAGTTGTCTGTGTTTTTTCAACTGATTTATGACAATTTTGCACCGCTGAATCAGAAAATGACATGTTTCTCAAGTTGTTATGCTAAGTTGTAAGCAGTTGTACAGCAGTTGTACAGTTGTACTGTAAATTGAATAGTAGACTCTGATCAAGGTAAGTACATGTAAATTGAATGTTACATCATCATTGCTCAAAATTCAGAGAATTTCAAGAAATAAAGAATTTTGCATCATATAAAGCGAAAATACCCATACATGTAAACAAAAACGTAAAAAAAAAAGCATGTGGCCATAGTTCAAAAAGTTGACCTGATTGAGCAAAACCAATGTGATTTTTCGATTTGGCACATCAAAATTGTCCTAAATCAGCTAAAAAAAACTTAGACAATAAATTTGGTGTTGACCAGTGTTATCAGTCAGGACTTAAAAGGAACTCTGATTATATTGGCATGTTAGCTCTATATGCTTTATTTTTATGTTAGTAACATAACTATAATTTAATTTTTTTGAAAATAATTCCCACTTTTATATATTTTTAAAAAACTTTATTACGATGTAAATCGCCATAAGTGTTTACGTCGCAATGCATTCTGGGTAGTGACATAGAATGGTTGCAGCCGTTTTTTCTGTCTTATACAAGCCAAGAGGCGAAGCTCCTAACTACTGCCATTTGTCAGTGAAAATGCCACATTGCGCGGCTTTTGGATGTAATTTCCAATCAAAGGGAAATAAAGAGAGCGAGGTAAGCCTCCATAGCTTTCCTAAAGAGGGAAAGTGGAGGAAAAAGTGGGGCGGCATATACACTGAACACTATATAGTGTTCAGTCCCTTTTATATTTGTCAAAGTCTAACATATGGGATTACCTACAAAACACTACACCTCTTTGTATTCCACTTTCAAACACACCTACATTTGGGCCTGTAAAGCCTAACTGGGATACCTGTTTTCAGACAAGAATACTTGCTTTCTATGAGCATGCACTTCAACTCTTAAGGTACTGAATACCATTACTGCGCTAACTCTTTCAGTGCATTCACACATTTGTTATCCTTTTCCTTCTGTCAACACCTGTCTGTTCTCCTTTATTCACCAAATCCAGCCTGCCTTCATGCCACATGGAAACACCTTGTCCTTTCTGACGTCCTCTGTTATTTCATTTTGAGCCAGGAAGAAAGTGTGGTGGAGTTACAAAGGCCTCATTGTTGGACCAGTCCTAATTGTCTTTTCAACTATTTCCATGGTGAATCTCGGTGAGGGATGGCTCACCTGTTCTTTCCATTCCAGCTCTCTTCTTGGATCTTGTCCGACAGAATACATCAACAGCAGCTCCTTTTCAGTGGGTAGAGAATATGAAAACAGGAAACATAAACGGGCCAAGAAGTTTGCAAAATATTCCACATCTTTCTAAAATTGTAAACTGAGCACATGATGTGGAATTGAATACCCAAGGATGTAATATTGAAATAAATACATCTAGATTTTAATTTATAATATTTATACCAAAACATTAACATGAATGTCCGTGAAAAAAATATGTTGAACAACGGAACAATGGAACCAATGTTGAAAATCATGTGGACCAGTGATGGTCCACCATTCAGTGGACCAGTGATGATGTCTTGTATCCCTTTAGGCAATGATCTCTCAGCGATCTTTTAGTGAACACCAAATTTTTCCACCTCGAAGAGATGGCAGAGAGCTCAGTGAATGATGGAGATCGATGAGAGATCGCTGGGAGATTGATGAGATCATTGAGCGCTCATCGAGTACTTCTTGAGAGATTGCTTCCTTTTGGAGAGCGTTGAGAGATGGCTTTGGACTGAGTCAAAACTTTGAGGACACCATGGTGAGTGTAGAGATCACTGCAAGATCACTGAGAGATCAATGAGAGATCTTGGTGATCAGTGGGCACTCACTGAAAGATCACTGAGAGGTCTTAACATTTTTTTCATCACACAATGATCTCTCAATGATCCCCACCCCTCTGCAAAGGGGATAAAAGAGCACTGGAAACCACTCATATACAGGATCCTCAGCAATTTCTACAGCTGCATCATCGAGAGCATCCTGACCAACTGCATCACTGCGTGGTATGGCAGCACCACTGCCCTGGACCGCAAACGCCAGCAGAGAGTGGTGAAGGAGGAGATCATCAGGACTCCACTCCCCTCTCTGCAGAGCATCTACTACCGCAGAGTCCAAAGGAGAGCTGATGCCGTCCTCCAGGACCCCACCCACCCCCAGCACAGATTGTTCATGCTTCTACCCTCAGGCTGGAGGTAGAGAAGTGTGAAATGCAGGTCAACCAGACTGAAAAACTCCTTCTTTCCCACTGCCATCAGACTCCTGAACAAATAACAACTTCCAAAACTCCGCAACACAGTTTTGCATATAGGAAAACTAAACTAAACTTACACATTGCTCACCTGTACAGTGTACTGTATATAGTCTCACCCGTCTGATGTCCATATCATCTCTGCTGCTAATAATCATCTCTGCTTCTACTTATCTTCTATAGTCTAATGGTACAATGGTCACAGAGAAATTAGAACCGGGTGCTAATGTGTAATTTATAATTATATACTGCTTGCTGCACAATGCTCATTTGCACACTGTACATAGGTTTATGCCATCTCAGGGTCACATCATCTCTGATATCAGTATACCACTACCACTATAGCCATCCAGTGAATTTTCAATTTCATTCCTCTTTTTTGACTGCATCAACTGCTTTAGCTGTCCAAATTGCCTAATGTGTGTTATTAGTACTAATTAGTATTAGTATTTAGTATCAAGGCATGCTTAGGAGTCCTAATTGCCTAACCGTGTGTGTGTGTGTGTGTTATTAAAATCCAATTTTACCTTGGCATTCTTTCGGAGAGTGAGAGTAAGATTTTTATTGCTCAGGAAATGTAGCATTTCTTAACTGTACACATGATAATAAAGCCTTTGAACCTTGAATATATGCCCAGAGGCTCCCTGTCAATCCAAGAAACACTCGGCAACCTCCTTTAGGCATGGTGTTCTTTTCAGCGTATGCTTCATTCTTTCTCCTCCAGACATACGGCTGATCCATAGGCCCAAGAAGTTACAGTTTTGTTTCAGTGATGCTCTGCGGTTGCTTCATTTCCTCTTGCACTGGAAACCTGCAGCGTGTGGTGGGTAAGACGGATTCAGTCAAGTATCAGGAAATCCTGGGAGAAAATGTCATGACGTCTGTGTAGAAACTGAAGCTTGGGTATCATTGGACCTTCTAACAGGACAATGATCCCAAGCATACCTCAAAGCCCACCAAGGTTTTTTCCAGAAGAAGTCCTGGTAGATACTAGATTGGCCATCACAGTCGCATGACTTGAACCACATTGAAAATCTCTGGTGGGATTTGAAAATGTCATATTGAAAGAATGATCAGCTCACGTTCAGGGAACAACACCAGAGAACTCACTCAAATGACAGTGAAGCTGCGTAACCACAATTTATTGACCCAAAAGAGCGCACAGTTAAGAAAAGATGCCACTCACCGGAGGAGGACTTGGCATGTAAAGGGAGACGAGAGCTGATTAGTAAAGGAGAGTGACTGGGCAAGGGGAAAATAGGACAACACTCACGTGGGATGAGCAGTGAGCCCGGCAGCGGAACCCAGCAGGGAAAAGGTGAACCAGTGGAGAGGACGCTGGTAGGGAATATGGCAGGAGTGGAGCTGGGTGAGGTGTCTGACTGGGTGGAATGAGGTAGCTGAAGTGGTGATGAGGATGATAGGGCAGGTGAGCACACAACAAACCCCGGAGACATACCACGAAGATGGCAACAACCTGGAGGAGAAAAAAGGAGAAGAGGAATTAGATAAAAGTTTCTCAGAGAGCAAGGCATAAACTTACTTGCTGTTTAGGCAGCATACCCAACGAGCCAGCGCTGGAGTGTTCACAAACTGGACTTTGTCAGCGCTGGCAGAGAAGAGGCAGCAGATGTGTCTACTCACGCAGGTGTGATGATTACCTGCAGAGCAAGGAAAAGCCTTGCAGGAAGGGAGGGGGAGCACGTGCTCACCTGATCATGACAGTGCCTTCCCCTCAAAGGGTGCCTTCTGGCAGTCCACTGGGCTTGTTGGGGTGTGCCTTGTGAAAGGCCTGGACCATCCCCTTGTCATCGAAGTTGGAACCTGGGATCCATGACCTTTCTTTGGGGAAGTAGCCCTTCCAGTGGATTAGGTACTGTAGCCCTCGGCCCTGGCGGCTGACGTCCAGAGTCCTCTGGACCATGTAGGTGATCTGGCAATCGAGGACCCGAGGGAGAGGAGGCAGCTCTGGGGGGGGGGGGGGGGGCAGAGAGGGCTGGCAGAGAGGGGCTTGATTTTGGAGACATGAAAGGTGGGGTGAATACGGAGTGCCGGTGGGAGCTACAGGAGGACTGTGACATCATTAATGACCCAGGGGATAGGGAACGGGCCCAGGAAGTGAAGGAAAAGTTTCCGGGACTCCGTCTTCAGGGGCACCTGGTCCGCTGACAGCCAAATGTGCTGCCCGACAGAATATTTGGGCACAGGGACCTGCCTGCAATCCGCATACTGGCGATTTTGTTTGGCAGAGCAGTGAAGAGCAGTCCATATGGCCTTCCATATCCGGTGACAGCAACGAGCGTGAGCCCCCACTGATGGTACAGTGACCCTCCTCTCCCCCATAGGCAAGGGTGGGGGGAGTATACCCCATGGAAGCCTCGAAAGGAGTTAGTCCTGTAGCTGAGACTGCAAAATTATGTGAATACACCACCCAGGTCAGATGGGTGCTCCACGTACATGGGTTGCTGGCTGCTATGCACCTTAGGGCGGCCTCCAGGGATTGGTTGGCGCGCTCAGCCTGCCCATTGCTTTGAGGATGGTACCCAGACGTAAGGCTGACTGTGGGTCCTAAGAAGTGGCAGAAGGATCACCAGACATGTGAGGTAAATTGTGGACTCCAGTCAGACACAATGTCCAGGGGGATGCCATGCAGATGGAAGTTGGCGGTCTCAGAGGCAGAGGGTCATTTGGGGAGTGGCACCAGATGGATTCCCTTGGAAAAAATGATTCACAAAGGTGAGGAAAACGGAGTTGCCTTGTGAGGGGGGAAGTCCAGTAATAAAGTCTAGGGCGATGTGGGACCAAGGTCGGCTGGGGATGGGTAGTGGGTGGAGGAGGCCAGCAGGAGGCGTGGAGTCGAACTTGTTATTGGTGCAGACTTGGCAAGCCTTAACATAATCCCGGACGTCTGTCTGCAGGGTGTGCCACCAGAACACATTAACAGATAAGGTTAATAGTCCGGGAGACTCCAGGGTGGCAGGCAAAATGGCTGATGTGGCCCCACTGGATGACGTTGCTGTGGAGGCCGGCCAGGACAAACAGACGGTAGTCGGGGCCTCCCTCGGGCTTGGGTTCAGTGGATTGAGCCTGCCGGACCCTCTGCTCAATCTCCAAGGTAAGAGCCCCAAGGATGCATGAGGGTGGGAGAAGGGGTTTGAGGAGGGGATGGGGGCTGGGGGGTTGGGACTAAACTGGTGGGAGAGAGCATCCGGTTTGACATTACGGGAGCAAGGCTTGTAAGTGATAATGAGATTAAACCTATTGAAGAATAAGGCCCAGCGGGCCTGCCTGGCGTTGAGTCTGCAGGCCGACCGGAGATATTCTACATTTTTGTGTTCAGTCCACACTATGACGGGATGGACCGCTCCCTCCAGCCAGTGCCTCCACTCCTCGAGAGCCAATTTAATGGCCAAGAGCTCTTGGGTCCCTTATGTTGTAATTCCTCTCAGCCGGTGTGAGCCGAGGATATTTGTCCTTGACTGCTATGGCATTTAATTCATGGTGGTTTATGCACAGATTCAAGGATCCATCCTTCTTCCCAATAAAAAAGAATTCTGCCCCAAGAGGGGCCGAGGAGGGCCGAATGAGGCTGGTGTTCAAGGAGTCTTTGATGTAGCTCTCCATCGCCTCCCTCTCTGGCCCAGAAATGTTGTAAAGCCGGCTGGAGCTGGCAGCTGCGCACCTGGGAGGAGGTCTATGGCACAATCGTAGGCAAAGAAAGCACTCTTCAACTTGCTAAAGACCTCCCCAAGGTCATGATAGACCTTGGGTACGAGACTGAGGTCCGGTGGCTCTACCAGAGGGGAGGAGATGGGCAGCGACAGTGAACACTCAGCCGAGCTGAGACAGGATTCCAAACAAAAGGGGCTCCAGGAAGAGATGGAATTATGTGCCCAATTAATAATGGGGTTATGCTTCCGGAGCCACGGGAACCCTAGAACTACCGAGTGATTCGATTTAGGGAGAATGAGGAATGATAGTGCCTCCTGGTGGTTCCCGGAAAGGAGGACAGAGACCAGCGCCGTGCTTTCGGTAACAGAAGCCACATTACCGCCCGATAAGGTCGTGACGTTAAGAGGCATCAGCAATCTGGTTGTGGGGATGCCTACTTCCTGCACGAGCTGTGAAGAAACAAAATTTTGCTCTGCCCCTGAATCAATTAATGCCATGACTCTCCTCTTGACCCCCAGCAACTGGATGAGGGCCAAAATGGAGAAGTTACCGGGGGGATGAAAAGAATTCCCACCCGTCAGACCACCCACAGCTACTGACGGGCCGTGTCTTTTTGGCCTCAGGTGGCACTTAGACTGTGTGTGCTCCATAGACCCACGGTACATACATGTGCCGGCTCTCCTCTGCCACTGGCGCTCCTCTAGAGCCAGATGGGCTTGACCGAGCACCATAGGTTCGGAGGAAGAGTCGGCTACAACTGAGTCCGTAGCCGGGGTAGACTTGCGTGGACTGGGCGGGCCGGAGGAGGTCTTGCGCTCCCTTGTGCGCTCGTGGTATCGGTTGTCTAAACTGACAGCCTGATCAATAAGACCATCTAGGGAGGAGGGAACAGCATAAACCACTAGGTCATCGCGGAGGTTTTCATTTAAACCCCGGAGGAAGACGTTGCATAATGCAACGTCATTCCAGCCAGAGTCTACCGCAGCGACCCGAAACTCCACTGAGTATTTAGTGGTAGACCGACTCCCCTGGCAGAGAGACATGACCCGGCTCCTGATGTTGCCTTCACTCCGTTCAGTCGAAAGCGTGGGCAAATTCACTTACAAATCTATTGAATTGAATTCATTGGGTTGAATGATTTTGATTGCAATGGTATACTGTATACAATATGCTGCACAATCCCTCTCAATATAAAGTTAGAGAAGTTTTATTTTAGAATTGAGCAAACACAGAAACTGATTTCCTTCCAAGATTAGGTCATGTCACATTGACAAGGAAATACAAAATACCACTAAATTGCTCCAATTACTTCCAAACTTCATTCCAAAATGTGGCATGATCGATGTGGAGGATACCCTTTCCTATAGGAACTGTAGCCCTCTATTGCAAACCCACTGTTTTGGTATTTCAGGATTTAGAGTAGAGAGTACCGACAGTGAGGGTGCTATTAATTGCCAACAGGCTGCTTTTAGAACAGACCACAACGCCCACAAATAGGAAGTGTGTCTTTAGAGATGTGTCATGCAGAAAATGCCAGGTTTTGCCCCATGTTATTTGTGCTGCACACTGTACCAACACTTAATTAGGTTTAGGCACTAAGACTTAGTTTTATTGGACACCCTTAACAATTTAGATATTATTTGGTACTAAAACATCTTGGTTAGGAAAATGTTATGGGTTTTCTTTAAACACATCTCTTAACAGCAGTAAGTGGCACCTTTGGAATACTTTCCAGTGCTAGAAAGTTGATGCATCACTACATGATGCCAATGGGCACTTTTCACTGCAACAGTGATGCCAACTGCTTTGACAGAACAGCTTTACCTTACATGCCCAAAGTGACAGGGGTTGCACATACACATTGTTTGTTTTAGATTTAATTATTTATTACCACACCTCCCGCCTGAAGACAGCTGGATAAGCTCCAACCACCAGCAACCATGAACACGATAAGTGGAAGAAAATGGATTTCTTTGCTGCACAAACCACAACTATTTCATTAGAGACTGAAGTGTGGAATTAAATATTTTTGCCAAAGTCCTCAAGAGTCTGGAAGCTGAGGTACAAAATCGAACTGTGAGACTCAACTTTAAGAGTACTCCATCTGAAAATCAGTCACTGAATATTAATGAACTCCAGAAACACTGACTTTAAAAATCCCTCATGGCCAATACTCTTAACTGGACATATGGGTGTACTTCTGCTCAGAGGAGGTTCACTTCCTTTAGATTGCATGTCATATAAAATTAAATGGTTCCTTTTTTGAGCATGGGTATTTAAATTTAAGACACTGAATGCCAATGTCATACCAGCTGGTTTTGTGTTGCCTATATTTGGAGCCTGTACTGCAGGAGTGCCAAGGAATGTGCCCGTATCAACATGCTTAAATTCCACTAAAAATTCCAGATAAATGGCCCATTGACAAACAGCCCGGCCTGCCCTGGCCTGACGTGAGCCTCCTCCATAGAACTAATACACCCACAAGCCTGGCTTCCATTCCTTTCCTAGATGGACTCGGGTGCACCCAGCTTGACTCACACCTTGTTTTGTAACTATATCTGCAGTACCTGGTGGCTGCTATTATGTTTTGTGGTGTCCTGATAGCATGGTGCCATAAAGCAGCTTGTTTCCCGTTAGCACCATGGCAGAGAGAGTCAGTGTAGAAGCCTGGGAACTGAAACAGAGTAGGGAGCAGCTACTGGAAACCCTAGAGCTGTGATCTGCCTCTAAGTTACTGCCTTGTTTGTGTTGCACTGTAATTTATAATGCTGGCCAAACTTCTAGCTAAGAGGACTGTATGATCTATGAGGCCGGAGGGTAAACTCAGGACACATCTTTCTAGTAGTGTGAACATGGACATGGCTGATGTACTGACTGACATGCACGGCCTCATAAAATAGCTAGCCCGAGTTTAGATATGAAAGAAATGTTTATTCCTTTGCCAAAAAGCCGGTGAAACATGGTTTTATTTTAGTGGCATTTAGAGACAGTATCCAGTTCAAAGACTCTTCAGTTCAAGCAGGCCTGTTTCCATGTGTGTTCACTTACACAGGTCTCGCTTCATTGAAAACAAGTCAAGAGTTTAAACCATACGCCACTGATGATGCACCGCTGAAAATGAGTTTACCTACCCTGCAGTCAAGCCAAAGGACGTCTTATGGTGTAACAGTTGGTGAATGGCGTTTGCAAGAACGCTCCTCTGTATTAAACGATACCTCTGGTTTATAATAGCTGTATGAGTTTAGATCAGTTTAAGGCTATCGGCGGTTAGAAACTAAAATTTGATCAGTTTTTAATGGTTTTTGCTTTTGCCAATCTGTTAAACTGAAATAGCCAGAAGAAGAAGTAATATGGAAAATATGGAAGACCGTAGACATGAAGGACAGTTCAGTATGATTTTTTTAAACTTACAATCTCCCAGACGGACACACTAAATAATTCAGTCAGATGATTTCAGAGCAATTCCACTGACAAGCGGTCTCACAGAATGCCAGTCAATCAAATCTTTATTTATATAGCACTTTTCATACAAATGTTGTAGCACAAAGTGCTTTACAAATTTAAAAATATGACAAGACTCAAATCTCTCAAAATGACAGAAAATTATTTGACAAAATTATACCTTTGCCAGACATCATATGCAACCACTCACCTTTTGACTAACGGATCTCCTGGAGTTGATGTCCTCACTACATAGTTTAGCAGGCTTTTGCAGAAGATCTAGCCCCTTTTTTGCTAAAAGATTTATTAGAAGGTGTTGAAAAAGGATCTCTATCTCCTGTCAGAGCTTGGGTTGGGTCTCATGTCCTCATCTTGATTCATAGTTTGTGTTTCTTTTGAGCATGGACTCAATCCACATCCTCGCTTTGAGTTATTTTGTATTTTCTGCATTTATTGTTATTTAATGGATTCATGATTCTGTTCTCAGTTCTGATTGTTATTGTTGTGATTGTTTGTGATCTGGGCTCAGTTCTGTCATTATTTGTCATGTCGTGTCTCCCCTGATCCCCTGCTCATATTCTGTGTCTCCCTCTGTGTGTGTGGGTGTGTGTGTGTGCAGCCCCGCCTATCCTGTCATTTGCCTCATGTGTCAGAAGTCAGTGATTATTGGTCTCTCCACCTGTCCCGTGTTGTCTTGATTGTGCCCTGTGATTATTTAAGGTCTGTTCATCTTTTGTTCCGCTTATGTTTGTCATACGGCAAGAACAATATGCTTCAGTCTGTTCCTGCCTGTGTTTTGCTCTAGTTTTTAGTTGCGCTTCCAAGCTGCAGTTTATTTTCTGTTAAGCCCTCGAGTTGTGTCAGGGTGGCCAGCTCTTTAATAAAAGTGCTAAAAACTTATGTCCAGTGATTGGGTCCAGTTCCTTTCCTCTCCATCCCGTGACAGAAAGAACCCGACAGTGTGGACCCAGTGGATACTAAGTTTTTTTTAAATGGGCCTTGATGAGGAGGAAGTTTGGCCTGCTTCCCGCATCAAGGATCTCGTCAAGGAGACCCATTCCTCCCACATGTGAGAGAGAGCCCACTATTTTCTTGGAGCTGCAGTGGAACTTTTAGAGGGCTTTCCTACTTTGCAGCAGTTTCCCCAGCTGGATGGACTCAGGCGCTCTATGTTTAACCTGCAAATGGTAATCCAAGCAGGCAGCGCTGTGGCGGAGTGGTTAGCACTGTGGCAGCAACTCACCCTTGGCCGGGGGATCCTGGGTTCGACCCCAGACCCTGACCAACAGTCTGCCTAGGTTTACTCCAGGATTTTTCCGGTTTCCTCCCACATGCCAAAAACATGCAAGTGAGGTTAATTGGCATCAACTGGGGATTCTAAATTGTCCTTAGGTGTGACTGTGAGAGTGAATGGTTGTCTGTCTCTCTGTGTTGGCCCTGCGATGGACTGGCGATCTGTCCAGAGTGGACCCTGCCTCTCGCCCAAAGATGCTGGGATAGGCTCCAGCGCCCCCCCCCCCCCCCGCAACCCGAAAAGGATCAAGCAGAAGAAGATGGATGGATGGTAATTCAAGCATGGAAGGAACCACTGCTGGCGACTGAGGAGGAGCAGAGGGAGGAATTTTCTCAGTGAGCCGGTTAGAGATGTGGCTTGCGTCGGCGCCGGCACCCACAGTGGCCCGGCTTCTCATCATTACCGGAAGCGCCCTAGATCTCCGTTTCCTCCTCCCTCGGCACTGCACCACACCACCATGCGATGGCTCCTTGTCAGGCGAATCCTGTCATATCCCGGGAGGGCTCGTCTGACTCTTCAGTGGCAGCAGAGCAGAAAAGAGGCAAGTACCTTTTCATTTTTTTTTTTAACATCATTAAATGAAAGGTCTTGCCCTGTTTCTGATGAGGGGGGGTTCAGTGTCAGACACATACCACCACTGAGCTCCTCCCATCTGCTGTTATTTCTGCTGCTGCTTCCATCCATCCATCCTCACCTGCCGCTCCGGTTTCTTGTTCTGTTTTTTGTGAGGAACTGGCCATACTGGGAGGCAATCGACTGGCTTGGGATGAGCAGGCTGCCCCTGTTGCTGCACATAGACTGCGTGGAGATAATCCATTGCCTGCACCACATCGGTCCCTAGTTCCTGCCTGCTCCAGTACCAGCTCCAGCTGCTCGCGATGTTAGCATCACAGCTCCAGCTGTCCCTGAAGTGCACACAACAGCTCCAGAAAATCCCCAAGGTGCGCACAACAGTTCCCGCTGTTCTTGAGGCATGCACAATGGCTTTCGCTGTCCCCGAGGTGCACACAACGGCTCTCACTGTCCCTAAGGCACACGACACACCTCCAGCTGTTCCTGAAGAGCACGTTCCTGCTCAGCCCGAAGTGCACGTTCCTGTTCTGCCTGAGGTGCATAATCCTGTTCCTGCTCAGTCCAAGGTGAACGTTCCTGTTCCTTCTCAGCCTGTCATCACCCCTGCCTCATCTGCCTTCATGCCTGCTGGTTGGGCTGCAACAGCGGAGTCATCAGGGTCCTCATCAGCGGTGGAGCAAGAGCTCAGGCAAGTTCTTTTCTTTGTATTTCTAACATCAGTTTTAGAGAGATCTTGCCTAGCTCTTAGTGGGAGGTCCCAGCTGCAGCTACCATCTGCTTCTCGGCTTCCTCTGCCGAGCTCCACTGCTGCCTGTTGTAGTGACCGGGGTGTTGTGCTTTCCTCCCCGTCTGAGGTGGCTGTTTCAGGGATGGAGTCCCAGACGTCAGGACTGGAGGACCACCCTTGTTGCCCTCCTTCTGTGGGGGGCCTGGGACCCGTCATGTGGTCAGAATCCCTGGGTGCTGCCAAATGAATAGATACAAGCAAGGTAGAGTAAGCGAGAGTGAGGGAGTGATAAGTGGAGATGGTGATGGTGGGTCGGTTTTGTGTGGCGTTTTGTGTGTTGGGTGGCATCTCGGAGTTCCAGTGGTGGTCTGCTGATCAGTCGCTCAGGTGGGAGCTGGGTGTGGGGGTCTGCTTCTGTGACCACAGCAGCCCTGGGGTGAGTTGGCAGGGGGGTGGCTGCAGGCCTGCGCTGGCGGTCTCCCCGGCTACTGTCGGGCACTGGTGCGCATTCAGGCTTGCTGCATTTGCATCGTGGTCACCTTAAGTAACAAGGGGGAATGAGGGTGGGTGAGTGTGTGGGGGAGAGCTCGAATGGATGTGAGTAGGTCAGAGTGAGAGTGAGAGTGCATGTATGGGTGAATGTAAGTGTGGGTGAACCTGAGGGCAAGAGGGAGTGAGATTGAGTGGGTAGAGAAGTGAGAGAGAATGGGTGGGTGCAGGAGTGTGAGTGTGGGACTGTGGGGGAGTTTGTGAGTGAGTGAGTGAGTGCATGTGGGTGCATATGAAAGCATGAGAGTGTGAAGGTGTGGGAATGGGTGTGTCTGCTAGTCGAGAGGTGCTGGATTGAGGGGGCAGTGCCTCTTGGTTATGTGGGCTCCCCTGGATGGGGGGGGTGTCTTTGGGTGTGGGGGTCCCCGGGGTGTGCGGCGGTGGCACTGGGGGGGCGGGCCCACTGTGGGGGTGCCTGGGGGGGGGGGCTTGTGCAGCGGGCGCGGGCCGGGTAGGGGCACATGCCTCCCGGGGCCTGGGGCCCGGAGGCTGGCGTTGGCCCCGCTGGGGGGTTGTGGGGCTTTGTAGGTTTCCTGACAAACCACTCACATGCACACACTTATTTTGCGCTCGCTGTCATATACACGCACACAGACGCACACACACAGATGTCTCGTGGACTGTCACACCTGTGGGCTCTTAATCTTATTATTTGTCTCACCTGTTTGTGGTTTAGTATATGCACTATTTAAGATCGCAGTGGAGATTCATTCTTCGCTGCGATCTCACACCCTTTCAGGCTGGAGTCCCCACGTCTGGCTCCAGTCTCAGCGTCAGGTTCCGCCCTCACTGTCTGAAGTGTAAGTGCCTTTGATTCTTTGTAATTGTTTAGTTATTCTGACCCTTCGTGGTCATGTGTTTAGTTTGTGTTTTGCCTCTCGAGGCACATTGTTTTGTACTTTGTAATAAAATAATAAAACTCACTGTTGGCTAGTGGTGTCTCATCTTTGCCCTGCAAAGGGCAAATCATGACAGTAGATCACAGCCAAATGAGGTACCAACTTCAGTGAGTTTTTGTTTTTTGGCTCTGGCTGCAGCCAGAAATTTGCAACCTGCTTCCTTTGTGTCTCCTCCTATATTCCCCGAGTGTCCGCCAGAGGGAGGAGGGGCCTGTTGCCCTGGAGAACCTGGTTCCAGCCCCGCAGCCACGTTATGGACAGAGGAGGAGGTTAGCCTGCCGGTGGGAATCTGTGCTGATGACAAAGCATCCCCAGATCTCCACTAAGCAAAATCCTGTCCCAGTTGGGAGCGGCTCTCCGGTCGCCATGCAGAGCGAGCCATCTCCATGGGCTGCAGCGCCGGGGGGTCCGGAGACTGCTGAGACTATCATGCCTGCTGCTGGAGCCGCCGCAGTAGAGATGCAGTTGGACCTCCAAGAGGCCGGGCCAAGAGGATCGCCATCCGGATCGACGGAGTCCTGGACAGCAGTGGAACTTGAGCACAGGCAAGTACTCTCCTTTGTTTTCATTATTTCTTTTTTGGAGAGATCTTGTCTGGCTCTTGGGGAGGAGAGCCAGGTGCTGCCATCAGCAGCATCTGAGCTCACCTCACCGGGTTCCACTGCTGCCGGTGACCCTGACTGTGTTCCTGTGCTCCCTGTTTCCGAGCCTTTTCTCAAGGTCACCGAGGTGCTTCCTGCCACGGTAGAGGTCTCCGTGGGTTCCAGTCCGGTGCCCAAGGTCGTCGTGGGTCCAGCTCCTCAAGCCAAAGTCACCATGGTTCCAGCTCCTCAAGCAGGAGCCATCGCGGGTGCTACTACTCCTCAAGCGGGGGCCATCGCAGGTGCTGCTACGCCTTCAGGCCGAGGCCATTGCGGGTGCTGCTACGCCTCAGGCTGAGGCCATCGCGGGTGCTGCTACGCCTCAGGCCGCGGCCATTGTGGGTGCTGCTACGCCTCAGGCCGCGGCCATTGTGGGTGCTGCTACGCCTCAGGCTGAGGCCATTGCGGGTGCTGCTACGCCTCAGGCTGAGGCCATTGCGGGTGCTGCTACGCCTCAGGCTGAGGCCATCGCGGGTGCTGCTACGCCTCAGGCCACGGCCATTGTGGGTGCTGCTATGCCTCAGGCCGAGGCCATCGCGGGTGCTGCTACGCCTCAGGCCGAGGCCATTGTGGGTGCTGCTACGCCTCAGGCCGAGGCCATCGCGGGTGCTGCTACGCCTCAGGCCGCGGCCATTGTGGGTGCGGCGCTGGAGCTGAATGCTGCTGTGATTAAATTTCCAAGTTTTTGGTTCCTTCATGTTTTGTTCCCTGCCTAGGGTTGGTGGGGATTACCCACCTCCTCTTCTGCCTTCTGGGGGAGGTGAGCAGAGCTCCGTGGTCCGCTGGTCCAGCGATGCAGGGAGGCCACCTAAGGGACCTTTTTGCCTGTATTTGTTGTGCTGGAGGTCTACTAGGCCACCAGACTTTTTTCTTGTGACGGTTGGGTGGAGCTGGGACTCTGGAAGGCCACCAGAACTATGCATTCATTTAACTGATAATACAAGATTCTTAGTGTTTCTCCATTTTGTGTAGCCATGTATTATGCAGTATCTTAGTTCAGATTTCTTCTTTGGCTCAAATTTTCTGAGGGAGGAGTTATTGTCATTTGAACTTGAAGTCTGTGAATTTGCCATATGGTTTGTGGTGTAAATTTTCACGTTGTCACGTTTTTTGGGGGTGGGGGTTCCTCTTTCTTAAATGTTACAATTGGGATGCCTGGAATCCATCCCTTAAAGGGGGTGCACTGTGGTGATCCAGAGCGCGGGTCTGTCCGCACTCGAGTCATTTATTAGTTTTCCTTTTTTCTGTCGATTTAGTTTTGTTTGTTAGGGGATTGACTCTGGGCTTTTATTTTGACAGCACTGCGGCAGCACTTCCTCCTGTCAGGCTGCTGGCGGACTGTCACACCTGTGGGCTCTTAATCCCTTATTATTTGTCTCACCTGTTTGTGGTTTGGTATATGCACTATTTAAGATCGCAGTGGAGATTCATTCTTCGCTGCGATCGCACACCCTTTCAGGCTGGAGTCCCCAGATCTGACGCCAGTCTTAGCGTCAGGTTCTGCCCTTGCTGTATAAAGTGTAAGTGCCTTTGATTCTTTGTAATTGTTTAGTTATTCTGACCCTTCATGGTCGTGTGTTTATTTTGTTTTTTTGTCTCTCGAGGCACATTATGTATTTTGTACTTTGTAATAAAATAACAAAATTCACTGTTGGCTAGTGGTGTCTCATCTTTGCCCTGCAAAGGACAAATCATGACAAATATTTTATTATATCTTTTCATGGGACAACACTGAAGAAATTACACTTGTGTAAAGTAGGCAGTGTACAGCTTGTACAACAGTGTAAATTTGCTTTCCCCTCAAAATAACTCAACACACAGCCATTAATGTCTTAACAGCTGGCAAAAAAATGAGTACACCCCTAAGTGAAAATGTCCAAATTGTGCCCAATTAGCCATTTTTCCTCCCTGGTGTCATGTGACTCGTTAGTGGTGCAAGGTCTCAGGTGTGAATGGTGAGTAGGTGTGTTAAATTTGGTGTTATCGGTCTCACACTCTCTCATACTGGTCAATGGAAGTTCAACATGGCACCTCAAGGCAAAGAACTCTCTGAGGATCTGAAAAAAAAAATGAATTGTTGCTCTACATAAAGATGGCCCAGGCTACAAGAAGATTGCCAATACCCTGAAACTGAGCTGCAGTGCAGTGGCCAAGACCATACAGTGGTTTCACAGGACAGGTTCCACTCAGAACAGGCTTGCCACTGTCGACCAAAGAAGTTGAGTGCACATGCTCAGTGTCATATCCAGAGGTTGTCTTTTGAAAATAAACATATGAGTGCTGCCAGCATTGCTGCAGAGGTTGAAGGGGTGGGGGTGGGGGGGCAGCCTGTCAGTGCTCAGACCATACGGCGCACACTGCATCAAATTGGTCTGCATGGCTGTCATCCCAGAAGGAATCCCCTTTTAAAGATGATGCACAAGAAAGCCCACAAACAGTCTGCTGAAGACAAGCAGACTAAAGACATGGATTACTGGAACCAAGTCCTGTGGTCTGATGAGACCAAGATAAACTTATTTGGTTCAGAAGGTGTCAAGCGTGTGTGGCGGCAACCAGGTGAGGAGTACAAAGGTAAGTGTGTCTTGCCTACAGTCAAGCATGGTGGTGGGAGTGTCATGGTTTGGGGCTGAGTGCTTCTGGCACTGGAGAACTACAGTTCATTGAGGGAGCCATGAATGCTAACATGGACTGTAACATACTGAAGCAGAGGATGATCCCCTCCCTTCAGAAACTGGGCTGCAGGGCAGTATTTCAATATGATAATGACCCCAAATACACCTCCAAGACGACCACTGCCTTGCTAAAGAAACTGAGGGTAAAGGTGATGGATTGGCCGAGCATGTTTCCAGACCTAAACCCTATTGAGCATCTGTGGGGCATCCTCAAATGAAAGGTGGAGGAGCACAAGGTCTCTAACATCCACCAGCTCCGTGATGTTGTCATGGAGGTGTGGAAGAGGATTCCAGTGGCAACCTGTGAAGCTCGAGTGAACTCCATGCCCAAGAGAGTTAAGGCAGTGCTGGAAAATAATGGTGGCCACACAAAATATTGACACTTTGGGCACAATTTGGACATTTTCACTTAGGGGTGTACTCACTTTTGTTGCCAGCGGTTTAGACATTAATGGCTGTGTGAGTTATTTTGAGGGGACAACAAATTTACAGTTATAAAAGCTATACACCGACTACTTTACATTGTATCGAAGTGACATATCTTCAGTGTTGTCCCATGAAAAGATACAATAAAATATTCACAAAACTGTGAGGGAATGATTTACCTCATGGCGCCGGAAGGAAGGCGACTGTACCAGCAGCAACTATCTCATGTCTTTGTGTTTTTTTCTGCTTATTCTTGTATAAAGTGTGTCTCTTTTTAACCAGGGCTTGGTAGGAAGATTCGGATTAATGACTGGACGAAGTTTGGTTTTTTTTGTTTTTTTTGTTTTTTCTATTTTAGCCCAGTCTTTCTCTTATTTTTTTTCTCTTCCTTGGGCGATGGAGATCAACAGAGGTTGGGTGGACTTATTGTTTACACACGCAAAATGCAGTGAAGCACGTCACCCTGCATGAGCTTAGGAGGAAACGCCACGGAAGAACGGCTGGAGCTAAGGTGAGGAGGAAGAGGAGGAAGCAGAAGCCGACTGTGCCCATGTTCATCACCGGGAACGTGCAATTGCAAGGGAACAAAACAGATGAGCTTACAGCACTTGTCAGGACACAAAAGGAATATTGTGAGTGTAGTATCATGTGTTTCACAGAGACGTGGTTACACTCCAATCCCGGATGTTAACGTAGTGATGCCTGGCTTTAAGCCTATTCGGGGGGACAGAGATGTGATAAGTAGCGGGCAAAAGAGGGGAGGAGGATTCGCACTTCTTGCGAATGAAAGGTGGTGTAATCCTGGACACATTTATGTGAAGGAAAAGCGCTGCAGCCCGGATATTGAACTGCTGACTGTGAGTATGCGACCTTATTATATGCCACGAGAAATAATGTGTGCCTTGGTAATGATCATCTACGTCCCTCCGTCAGCTGATGCAGCGGTGGCCTGTGATGTCACTAGCTCCACTACGGCCACATTACTGAAGAAGCACCCGGATGAATTCATGGCCATCACGGGTGATTTTAATTGTCTCACTGGGGAAAAAAAAAAAAAAAAAAAACTTTCACCAGTCTATTGACTGTCCCACCAGAGAAAATAAAATACTGGATTTCCTGTATACCAATGTTAGAGATGTATATGCAGTATATGCGGATGCAGCTAGCCACCGTCACAGGCCCGTGGCTCTGAGAGAGATCCGTCGCTGCCAGAAATCCACGGAGCTGCTCATCCGTAAGCTGCCCGTCCAGCGCCTGGTGAGGGAGATCGCTCAGGACTTCAAGACCGTCCCGCATTTCCTGAGCTTCGCCGTCATGGCTCTGCAGGAGACCAGCGAGGCCCACCTGGTGGTCTCTTCTTCGCTAAGGGGGTCACCATCATGCCCAAAGACTTCCAGCTGGCCCGCTGCATCCGCGGAGAGAGAGCTTAGACTTTCTGCTGCACATTCACCAATGAACCATAATGCTCTGCACTGTGTGTCTATATACAGTACGTATATAGTATATTTATAGTAATATGGACATATGTTTAGTAGATGTTTTTTCTTGCCTTCTGATTATTGCTCTGAGTGTTGCTATCCCTGTGCTGTTGCAATCCTGGAATTTCTCCATTGTGGGACTAATAAAGGCTTATCTTATCTTATCTTATATAGTGCCACAGCTCTACCCCCCCAATGGCAAATTGGATCACTGCATGGTCATGTTATCACCCAAGTATGTTTCCCTTGTACAAAGGCAACCTGCTTATTGTAGCATTAACCCCTGTCTGGTTCCAATTTACAATATCATTCTGTCCATCCATCCATCCATCTTCTACCGCTTTTCCGGAGGTCCGGGTTGCGGAGGCAGCAGTTCAAGCAGAGAAGCCCAGACTTCCGTCTCCCCAGCCACCTGCTCCAGCTCTTTAGAGAGGATACCAAGGCATTCCCAGACCAGCTGGGAGACATAGTCTCTCCACCGAGTCCTGGGTCTGCCCCGGGGTCTCCTCCCAGTGGGACGTGCCCGAAACACCTCAAGTGGGAGGCATCCAGGAGGCATCCTAATCAGATGCCCATACAACCTCAACTGACTTCTTTCAATGTGGAGGAGCAGCGGTTCTACTCTGAGCCTCTCCCGGATGACTGAGCTCCTCACCCTATCTCTGAGGGTGAGTCCAGCAATCCTACAGAGAAAGCTCATTTCAGCCGCTTGTATCCGCGATCTCGTTCTTTCGGTCATTACCCAAAGCTCGTGACCATAGGTGAGAGTAGGAACGTAGATTGACTGGTAAATCGACAGCTTTGCCTTAGAACTAAGCTCCCTCTTCACCACAACAGACCGGTACAACGTCTGCATCACTGCAGATGCTGCTCCAATCCGTCTGTCATTCTCTCGCTCCATTTTCCCCTCATTCGTGAACAAGACCCCAAGATACTTAAACTCCTCCACTTGGGGCAGGAGCCTGTCCCCAACCCAGAGAGGACAATCCACCTTTTTCCGGCTGAGGACCATGGACTCAGACTTGGAGGTGCTGATTCTCATCCCGGCCGCTTCACACTCAGCAGCAAACTGTCCCAGCAAGAGCTGTAGGTCATTGCTGGATGAAGCCAACAGGACAACATCATCTGCAAACAACAGAGATGAGATCCTGTGGTCACCAAGCATGACACCCTCCATTCCCTGGCTGCACCTAGAAATCCTGTCCATAAAAATTATGAACAGGATCAGTGACAAAGGGCAGCCCTGGCGGAGTCCGACTCTCACTGGGACTGACTCCGACCGAGTGCTGGCAATAAGAACCAAACTCACAACGGTCGTACAGAGACCGAATAGCTCGTAACAACAAGCCCGATACCCCATACTCCCGAAGCACCCCCCACAAAAAACCACGAGGGACGCGGTCAAATGCCTTCTCCAAGTCCACAAAACACATGTAAACTGGTTGGGCAAACTCCCACGAACCTTCGAGAATTCTCGACAGGGTAAAGAGCTGGTCCGATGTGCCACGGCCAGGACGGAAACCATATTGCTCCTCCTGAATCCGAGGTTCAACCAACGGCCGGACTCTCCTCTCCAGTACCTTGGCATAGACCTTCCCAGGGAGGCTGAGGAGTGTGATCCGTCTAAAGTTGGAGCACACCTTCCGGTCCCCCTTTTGAAGAGAGGAACCACCACCCCAGTTTGCCATGCCAAAGGCACTGCCCTCGACCTCCACGCAATGTTGCAGAGGCGTGTCAACCATGACAGCCCAACAGCATCCAGGGCCTTAAGGTACTCAGGGCGAATCTCATCCACCCCCGGGGCCCGGCCACCAAGGAGATTTTTAACCACCTTGGCGACCTCAGCCCCTGTGATAGGCGAGTCATCCCCCTCGTCCCCTGCTTTCTCTGTGGAAGGCGTATCAGTGGGATTGAGAAGATCCTCGAAGTATTCCTTCCACCGCCCAACGATATCCCCAGCTGAAGTCAACAGTGCCCCATCCGCACCATACACAGTGTGGACAGGGAGCTGCTTTCCCCTCCTGAGCCCCTCCTGAATATCATTCTGTGCTAAAGAAAATTATTTCAACTCAAGTCTGGTCATGAACTGCTTCTATCATCCCAGGACCAGAGCTGTAACACTATCCATCGGCCATAAAGTGGAAGTTAATCCCTTCTCCAAGACTTAATCATTCTCCCTTTTCTGCTCTTTGGCAAAGGAATGTTTCATATCAAGAGATTTATGGTTGACATAATCCAGACATGTGGGCAGTCAAGATTCTCCAGTAAACAACCAGACAGATTCACAGTTCCATCTGGTGGACGAATCAGGAATATTTAATATTTCTCTTTGCAGTGGATTTTATGCATTATGGACAAATAAACTAATTCATATTTTTTCTCTCAAGACAGTATCTGCTACTGAAGACCTGATTGAACTCTGCGAATGGACAATGTGGTTTCAAATGCTTTTATTGATATGATTTGATATGTGTAGTATTATCATGAGGTGGGGACACCATAGATATGTACAGTGATCCCTCCTCACTTATCGCGGTTAATGGGTTCCAGAACCGACCGCGAAAAGTGAAAAACCGCGAAGTAGCGTCACCCCAATGACGTCATCCATAAACAATACGTACGTTCATTCTCTCACTCTCATATGATACGTGTGTGTGTGTGTGTACGTGTACATACATACGTAGATGTAAACAAAGTGTACATAAATATGTTTTTAGAACTCTTTTATTCTTATAACAAGATACGTAACTCAAGATGAAAATGATTTACTGCACAGGTTAATGAGAGCTTTACTGCTCCTCAGGTGACGCCTCATCGTGAGGTGCTGGAGGCGCAGGATCATCGAGGGCAGCTTCCGATAGAGCTGAAGCTGCAGGAGGCGGCGTAGTGCCTCGACGGGAAGACTATTTCGCACAAAATGGCACAAGAGAACAGCAAAAAGTTCCATGCTGCGAGACTAAGTAACACGAGCGATAAAAAGCAATGAATGCGGTCTTTCTTCCCTTCATGGGTGCTCGGCAGGGAGAGGAGGTGGGTGAGACGTCTCGGCCAATCAGCTTGCGGGGTGAAACGTCTCAGCCAATCAGCTTGCGAGATTTCCGAGCCCAGCCAACACGACAACAGCGAACAGAGAGTTGTGCTGCTCTCCGTGTTGACACCTGATGGTCTAATGTAGTCTCCCTGCCTTCTGCTAGCGCCCGCCCATTATTTCTCAATTTTGAATTTTTGATGAATATTTTTGAAAAATCCGCGATGCACTGAGGGCGCGAAAGGTGAAGCGCGAAGTAGCGAGGGATCCCCGTATATGATTATTAACAATTAATAACTGGAATTAATAACTCTTGCATTACCTCATTTGTAACACTAGTTGGGGCACCATCCACATTTTATAGAAGTGGAAGCTCTTATGAGCAAAGACTTGAGCTTAACCCTTAGTCAGTGTTGATTGCACAAACAGCACCACCACTGTGACAGGCACAGTGCTGCGCCTGTCATATGATGCTATGTGATGTGCCAAACACTCCCCAGCTGTACTAAGAATTCCACCTCACAAGGTGGTAGACACGTATAACTTACTGGTCTTGCCTTGGAAGACTTATGGCGGACATAGAACCTTCTTTATTTACACCAGAGAGGAAGAAATTTTTAGACAAACACAAATGGACATTACCAATTGCTGTGGACGTACTTGGTCGTGAACGGAGGAGCATTTGCTCCCAAATTTGCCAACTATGATTCAAAAAAGATGAGTAAATGCTTACATTTTGTTATAACAGAGGGTGGGCGAAGCTGCCTGGTGTTCACCTGCTGTCGACCACGGCGCCATGTGACTGGGGAGAACAATCGCTCTGGTTCAATGTTGTTGTATAACATAAATAACGGTGGAATAAAAGTGAAATTGAGGTGGGATTATCATCAGAGTTTCTGGATGTGGGAAAGAAAGTGCAAATGACTGACAGAAGGCAAAATAACAACCAGGGTAGATGAAAATGGATGCAGCGAGAGCTGCCTTCACCAGCTGTAAGTGATTAATGTCTGTTTGTTTACATTGTATTGCATTGTACTGATTTTCTGGTTCATATACTTTGAAGATAAGATAACAAAATGCCCAAAACAAGAAATGGTGACAAAAAGCAGAACCATTCTTTGTGTAAATATGTCCAAAGTCCACTTTTGACTGAAAGTTATGTAATTTGATATGGCTGCCACAGCATTATGCAAATTAGATGGGTAAATTTACTCCTATCTCAAACTTTGGATCATATTCTACATCTTTCTAATGGACAGTAAGCCATTATCTCTGACCACTTTCAATTTACAGCTTTGGAAATCTCTGACATCTGAACTGAATATTTTCTTGAAAAAACCTCCACCACTAGGGGCTATTGGCGCAACGGAGTGCCATCCACAGTCAATAGGTTAAGAATTTAGCAATTAGTAAGTTAAGCCTTAGTTAATAATTCTATTGACAATATTTGATCAGTCTCATAATTTGGGCATCAGTTCTTGACACTGTGTGACTCTTAAAATCTGGCCAGAGAGGACACTGATAAAGATGTTAGTAAATTTATTACAGAAAAACCCAAAATGACAATAGATATCTGTATAGCTTGTAGAATGGGAAGATAAACAAATTGGCATGAACAGTGGTAATTTTGCATATATGAATATTATCATATTGTATATTATGAATATTATGAATATTATAATATTATCATATCATATTATCATGTTTATAGTCAGCCTCATGTGTGCCTGTGTTTGTGTTCATGTTAAATGTAATTGTGGTTTGTAAATATGGATGTCACCCGAGTGCAAAACAAATCTACCTACGGGTACAAATAAAGTAACCTGAACCTGAAGAAACGGCAATATTTACAGGTTTTGCATATGTGGAATGAGGGTGAAGTGAAAATAATGGTAAAAATTAAGTGGAATGCAAAGTTAAGGATAAAGGAATTGAGGAAAAAAAATTATGAAAAAGAAAACAGATTAACTTTACAATGTGTTCAAAAAGGGACGGTCGTTACAGAAAAAGGTTATGGCTTTCCTTGAAGCTAATGCTGTTAATTGTCTTACTCTCTTGGTGTTACTTGGTTCCCAAGAGGCTTGGAACAGGACAAAATGGTCGAGCCTTAGGAGGGGTCACAGGTGTGGAAGGAATGACTCTGGGTAGCCCGGCTTTGGTCCAACCTGGGCTGGAAATGAGCCTTGGCAGCAGTGGTTCTCCCTGCTGTCCTGTGCCCTGGGGTCTTCGTCTGGAAATCCTCGGTGAGGGAGGGCCTGGTTCAGGCCCAGAGCTTGCATCTACTGGAGGTGGCTGGAATAATGAATCTCCTCTAGGCATGCATTTTTCAGTGTAGGATAGCCAGAAGGATGCTTTAAAAATGGAATGAGCTCTAAAAAGTGTGATCATTTTTTTTTTTTTTTTTTTGTTACTTATTTGTACCCGTAGGTAGACTTGGTTTGCAGTCTGGTGACAAGCCACTGGCTGCTGGTCGCTGCGTGCGCAAGCGCCCTAAACCTACATGTTTTTGGTATGCGGGAGGAAACCGGAGAAATCCCGGAGTAAACCCGCGCAACACGGGGAGAACATGCAAACTCCACACAGCTCACTGTTGGTCGGGGGCTGGGATCGAACCCACGATCTCATGATCCCCGCGATCCCCCGGCCGAGGGTAAAACTGTGCTGCCACAGTGCTAAACCACTGCGCCACCGTGCAGATCATGCTTGATTTACAGGAAAAATTAAGATTAAAGAAGAAAATCATGGCTTGGTTGGCTTTAGAAAAGATAAAAATTGAAGATTACTTCCACTAGTCATGAACTGCTAGATAAGGTGATGAAGCTTCAGTTCAGGTAGTTAAAACATGCTGGAAAAAAAGAAAGCTTCAAGTGTTACCTTCAGTCAGATCAGAGCTGGATTAGAGGCCTTCAGGCCTCTGAGGAGAGGGAGAGAGCTGATGACCTCTCTCCTCAGAAGAACAGCAGTAAAAGAAAAAATTCTGGGTCTGGACATGTGATAAAGGCACATACCCACAGGGAGGTCCTGAGGGGTCTGCCAATCAGGGCTATGCATTATCATCTCACTACCCCTTGGCTCGCTCGTCCCAAAGGGAAGTGAAGTCATAGACATCTATCACAAACTAGGCACACATTTTCAGAATACCTCTATCTGAATTTTCTAATCTATGAAGGTTCATTAGTAAGAAAAGCATACATAAATGAACATTTATAACAACAGATAATGTAGCAACATTGTAAGATCATTTAGGAAGTCTTTAAAAAAAAAAAACCCGTTCTGCAAGAGTTTTACAGCTGTGGTCTTAAAATAATGTCTCAGTGGGGGAGTTTGTTTCCTGTTTCTCTCTTCTCCATGTCAGGGATCTGTGTTGAAAGGAAGGAAGAGAGGGTGCAGGGGTGCTGTATATGGTCCTCCATGACAGCTGGATTCTGCTGGGGGTTATGAAAACTGGGCAGAGGTTAGACAGTTTGTTCATACATGAAGCAAAATTCCAATTTTAGTGTTCAATCCAGCTTGAGTCTGCTGCATATGTGTGCTTTATTTTCAGGAAGAAATTAATTCTTGCACGCTTACTGTCACAAATAATTACAGTTACAATGTAGAGACATTTTATGTTCCCTTATTATTTAGTACAATATCTTAGTCACTAAAAGTTTAAGGAAATAATGCTTTATTCAGATACATGTCTTGAGGAAGATTTCACTCTTCATATCAAGGGCAGCACGGTGGTGCAGTGGTTAGCACTGTTGCCTTACAGCTAGAAGGCTCCTGGTTCAAATCCCCAGGTTGGCAGGGGTTGGAACCTTTCTGTGTGGAGTTTGCATGTTCTCCCTGTGCTGGTGGGTTTACTCCGGGGGCTCCGGTTTCCTCCCACAATCCAAAGACATGCATGTTAGGTTAATTAGCTGTTCTAAATTGTCCCTAGATATGTTTCCTATAGGGCCTTAGAATAGAGGGTTAGTATTAGTGAAAGCGCTTTGAGTGGTCTTTGTGACTAGAAAAGCGCTACATAAGTGCAGTTTAGTTAGTTAGTAATCAAATGTCTCTATCTCTGCTGTGGGGAAGACCCCCACCTCAGAAACTTCAACTGACAAATAGAACTCCAGGCTTTTCTGCATTTCCCTTTTTAGGTCGAGTTTATGACTTGTTGAACAAAGCGCAAATGTAATTGGTTCAGCTCAGATTTCATGAAATTCAGTGAGCTTCTACCACACCCGAGAAAACTTGTTTTTCTGTTTCCCTTGTTTAGGTTTTTGGGGACATTGGTCAAGCTGTAAGGAGCCTCTTCTGCTCTTCCATTTTTTTCTCTCTTCCAAGTAAGGCCCAGAGCCTGTCATGCTCTGTGGAAATTATTTTGCTTTTCTTTAAAATTCAATTTTCTTATTTTAATTTTGTTTCTTTAAATTACCGTGCAAGAAGATTTTGTTTGATTTTTTTTTAAGTTTAAACCAGCTCTTTTAAACCACCAACATTGAAAGAAATGGGTTTGTGATGTAATTTGAATTTCTAATGGGACTTTGCACAATAAACTAATTCCTTCTTCAGTGCATAAGAAGACCTTTCCTAGCCTGCTGAAGAACAGCCTTTGTGATCTCGGGAGTAGGCCATAACTGTGGTAAGGAGCCTGTCTGCCAGTCTCCCAACAGAACCCATGCTGGTCCAGTTGAACAGAAAAGTGGACTGCCTGCTACCTACTGGGACACAATGATTCTGCTTGGCTGACGGTCTGTTGTTTAATTTAAACTTAATTTGTTAGAATATTCCTGGTATAAATTCTTTAAACTTAATTTCATGCAAACCCCCATCAGAATTTCAAAATGCATGTTGTCCTTTCAATAATTTACATTCTTTTTCAGAGTAACACCAATTTTCTATTTTTATAAATAGTTAATCATCATTTTCTTCATAAAATTGCATCCACTTTTCTTAACCAGTGCTGCTTTATGGTTTTCCAATTTCCAGTATACTGCCAAATTAAACTACGCTTTATATGGTTCCACAAATGCTTGATTCATAAGTAACTCAGTAATAGTCTATGATGCCCATGATACATGTTAAATTCTCTGTTTTAAAGTTATCCAAATATGTTAACCCTTTAACTGTCCTAGGTACCATGTGGTGCCTGATGCAAGGCAACTCAAGGCCCCCCCTAGTGGTCAAGAGTGGGGAAAAAAATTGTCAATAAAATAGTTCAGATTTCCAAGGCTATAACTTGAAAGTTACAAGAGATAATGGCTTACTGTTAATTAGAAAGATGTAGAATATGATCCAAAGTCTCAGATAGGAAAAAAAAATTATGCATCTAATTTGGATAATGTCACAGCAGCTATATAAATGACATAACTCAGTCAAAAGTGGACTTTGGACACATTTACATAAAGAATGGTCCAGTTTTTTTAACGCCAGTTTGTCTACAGAGGTATGTTTTTTTTTTTGTCTAATCTTCAAAGTGTATGAACCAGAAAATCAATAAAATGTCAAAAAAAACAACAACAAGATATTTCTCTCTTAGCTGTTACCAGGAGGGGGGCTCACCCACCCATGTGGCCAGTCCATTTCTGTCCGTCGTAGCTGATGTTTGTGGCCTGCGTGGTCAAAGGAGTCAAATCAACCGGTTCTCCACACCCTCCACAACCTAACGGTTCTGCATCTGTGGACCCAACTTTTGCAAACACTAGGGGCGCATCTACTCAAGCCTCTGACCCTGTGGTCCATAAAACTGTCAAACACCAGTCGGACCCGACCATACACGCGGTCCTTGCATCAAATTTCTCGAATATACAGGCATCGAAAATATTTCCTGTGACACGACCTTCTCTGCAGCTACACAATGGCACTCCTATTCCTGCTTCTGATGAACAATCATTGCTACTGCTCGTAGTTCCTCGAAACCAGAGGGGGTGATGACTGCCAGCGCCCATAATATTCAAGCTGCAGAATACAGAGGCGTACAGTGCTCCAAAGGCCACATTTCTAAAACACTTGGACCGATCCACCAAACGACACAAAGTGTACAACCACCAAAAAGCCTCCCATGGCAAACCTCGGGGGGGGGAGGGGACAAGGTTCTCCACTACACATTTGTACCGCAGACACAATAAATCAATATACAAGCAGGGAAAATCACTCCTAAATTCCTGCCCGGGTGGATGAATCCACACGTTGTCAACAACAAACTTTGGCCGCTTAAGTACCAAATCCAGGACCCCATTGTCAAATGGGCCCATCACAATCAGAGTAAACTTTACCAAAACCCCATGGGACTTGTCGGGTACAAGACTGTTGCAGTAAGTCCATAAATAAGATTAAAATCAGGCCTACATCCGAGAAATAACTGTTAGTTAACTGTTAGCCTCAGGTACACTTGGTCACATTTCTCCAAACCAATCAATTAACTGCATCAAAACTTCCAAAAGGAAAAAGGTAAATTAAAACCAAATTATCACTTAAACTAATCTTAAAGGCCTCTGTAAAATTTTAATGAATTTCAATTAATTTCAATATATTCATTCCATCTAGCTACATTGCTCCGCACTGTGTGTTTATATATCTACATATTATTCCATCTAGCTACAATGCTCCGCACTGTCTGTTTATATACTCATATATTTATCCCATCCAGCTACAATGCTCTGCACTGTGTGTCTGTGTGTATATATTTATATTTATAGTAATATGTACATATGTATATTAGCTGCTCTTGCTTGCTTTTTTTTTTCTTGCCTTCTGATTGTTGCTCTGAGTGTTGCTATCCCTGTGCTGTTGCAATCCTGGAATTTCCCCGTTGTGGGACTAATAAAGGCTTATCTTAACTTACTATTCTCAAATAGTATACACAAAACATCCAATACCATTAGCTTGAGCAAATAACATCAAAATTCCCATTAAAGGTGATAAAATATCTAAGGTTTAGAGTTCAATCTCTAAAAGAAAGTGTTCCATCTCAGAATAATTTTCATATGCCACTCAGGTGTCTAAAGAAAAAACAACAAGAAGGTTGAGATTAAAATCACTCACTCCTATTGTTTGCCAGTATGATGACCCTCATATTTTTCAGTTTAGCCCTCTACCTATTAATCACACCTATGGTCACCCAGACGGAACTGGGCAGAGCCAAGACAAAAGTCAACAATCCTTAGGTGGATTCTCAGTAACAGCCTCATCGTTATGGCCTCTTTTTAGCCTTAGCAAGTCCCCTGTTAATTCGGTCAACACCACTACACCGAAACGTCAGGTAGTTGAACCACAAACCGTTACCAAAACTTTGCAAGATACTGTGTTGGTTTTGAATGTTTGCTCCGAAGCTTCAGTCCAACTCAGCAAGGTCTTGAACTTGTTGCTCTTCGTGTTAAAGGTTGACTATGCTCACACACAGCTGGTGTCTGTTACTCCCATAGGTAACTAGAAACATTAGCTTTTCAGTAAACACTTTAACGATGAGCCTGATTGCACCTCATCTTGTCTATTTTTCAGTGGTCACAAATTTACTCTTCGTTGCCATTCAAAGAACAATAGCAATCCATGTTCACCCAGTTTTCCAGATCAAAGGTCTCAAACACCCTATGGCTCAGACATCTGTGGAACCATGGTTTAGTCCAGCTAAACCAATCCAATTTGAACCGCCTTCAGTTATCTCAATATCACTTAAGCTGAAACATTTACCTCAAGTATGTAAAATCACATACTTTTTATTTTTGTACTTTGGTACCCAGAATTTTTGAGTCTTTGCATGCATATACAATATATTTTAGTATATTTTAGACAATTTTACAATTTTTATATTTGTCCATATTCAATTTTTTTTGAAGATTTTTACAAGTTTGTTTTTGTAAACCAAATCCAAAGCTCTATACTCAGGAACAGATTCTGTTTACAAGCTATTGCTTATAGATATCAGAGCCGTTTGCTCAGCAGTTGAGTCAAGAGTCGCCAATTGGAACCAGCCGCCAAGGATGTGTACCAAAGCTGACCGAAGCTCACCTTGATACAAAGGGGGGATATATAGCATTAACCTCTTTCTGGTTCCAATTCATAAAATCATTCTGTGCTGACTAAAATTGTTTCATCTCAAAAGTCTGGTCATGAACTGCTTCTATCATCCCAGGACCAGAGCTGTAACACTATCCAATCGGCCATAAAGTGGAAGTTAATCCCTTCTCCAAGACTTAGTCATTCTCCCTTTTCTGCTCTTTGGTAAGGGAATGTTTCAAATCGAGAGATTTATGGTTGACATATTCCAGACGTGTGGGGAGTCAAGATTCTCCAGTAAAAAAAACAGACAGTTTCACAGTGCCATCTGGTGGACGAATCAGGAATATTTAATATTTCTCTTTGCAGTGGATTTTATGCATTATGGACAAATAAACAAATTCATTTTTTTTTTCTCTCAAGACAGTATCTGCTACTGAAGACCTGATTGAACTCTGGGGATGGACAATGTGGTTTCAAATGCTTTTATGGATATGATTTGATATGCGTGCTTTATTTTCAGGAAGAAATTAATTCTTGCATGATTACTGTCACAAATTAATCAGTTACAATGTAGAGACATTTTATGTTCCCTTATTATTGAGTAGAATATCTTAGTCAATAAAGTTTAAGGAATTTATGCTTTATTCAGCAACATGTGTCTTAAAGAGGATTTCACTCTTCATATCAAATATCTCTATCTCTGCTCTGGGGGAGACCCCCACCTCAGAAACTTTAACTGACCACCCGGAATGATGTCATCCCTTCCAGCTGAACGGCCGTGTCAGGGATGTTGTCGTGGAGCCATGTCTCCGTGAACGCAAACACACAGTAGTCCCTCCACTCTCTCCGGGTTTCTCTCAGCAGACGTAACTCGTCCAGCTTGTTGTCGAAGGAGAGAACATTTGAAAGAAGGAGCGATGGTACTGCTGGTCTGGAGGGGTTAACCTTTAGCCTAGCATGAATCCCAGCTCTTTTTCCTCACCTCTGCATTCGCGCCGCTTACGCTTCCTCCTCTCCTGGGTAGCTGCCGGTGAAATCTCCGACAGTATTCCATGCTGGCGTAGAATGTCCAAGTCACATCCAAGTGCAGCAATTCTTGCAGCGTGCAGTACCTTGATGTTTAATAAGGTCTCACGGTTGTAAATTTTACAAAATGTACATCTGGGATGATCAAAACACTCAAAACTCTCACACTCACTGATGCCTATAGGGGCCGCAGCGTCCATGCGCGTCGCAATCTTTTTCCAATCCTATGATGTAGATGATGTAGATAGGATGATACTATGATGTAGATAGGCTTTTTTTTTAAAATAGTAGTGTTAGTTTTACTTTCCATGGGTAATCCCTTTGTCTGTCATGCATGTGTTTCTGTCATTTGGTTGTCTACTGTCATGCTGCTGTTACACTGTAGTTTCCCAGTTTGGGATCGATCTGTCTGTCTGTCTGTCTGTCTGTCTGCAAAGTTAATCTGTTTTGGCACAATAAAGGTAGCAGATTTCTGTTCTGCTCACCTAGCAGTCTGACAGGACAAGGAAAAAAAATGGACTGGAGGACCTTCAGTCCTTATTGTCTGGTTTTGCTGATGGTCAGCTTGCTTCTGCTGTCCCAGAGGCCAAGGATTCTCCATCATGTGTTCCAGTTGCCGGAGGACCTCCATCATGTGTTCCTGAGGCGAGCGCTCACCTGTCATCTGCTACTATGGTAAACATGCCCCAGTCATCAGTTTTGGAGCAAAAAACTCTCATGTTAAGTTCACCAGAGCTTGAAGGTCCTCTATCACCTTCTGAGGTTAAAATGTCCATGTTGTCACCTCCTCAGCTTGAGGTTTTCATGTTGTCACCTCCTGAGGTAAAAATGTCCATGTTGTAATCTCCTGAGGATGAAGTGTCCATGTTATCACCCCCTGAGGTTAAAATGTTCATGTTGTCATCACCTGAGGTTGGCATTACTGAGGGTAAAGCTTTCATGTTACTTTCCCCTGAGTATGATGCTCATGTGTCATTTTCTGAGCAAAGACCTCCTATGTTAGCTTCAGAGCAAAGAACTCCTGCATTAGTTTCTGAGCAAAGAGCTCCTGTGTCGGTTTCAGAGCAAAGAGCCCCTGTGTTACCTTTTGAGTTTAGGGCATCTATGATGTCTCCAGAGTTTAAGGTTTCCACATTATCATCTTGTGAATTTAAAGTTTTAATGTTATCATCTCCTGAGTTCAAGGGTTCTTTGTTATCAGCTCCTCAGTTTAAAAATTCAATGTCATTTTCACCTGAGTTTAAAGCGCCCCTACTGTTATCTCAGGACCCATTCTGCTCTCCAGTTTGGTGGTCTTAGGACTCTGGGAGACCACCCGACTGGTTATGTTCTGAGGCCTGTAGGCCCATGAACTGGGTTAGGCCCCCTGACCTGTGTTGTTATCCGGTCCGGTGGCCTAGGGACTCTGGGAGACCACCTGACTCGCTCTGTGCTCTGGTCTGTGGTCTAATGGACTTAGATTAGTCCCCTGACCTGCCTTGCTCTCCGGTCTGGTGGCCCTGTGACTCTGGAAGACCTGACCCATGTTGTGTTGAACTTTGGGGTCATAGACTTCATCTACCGTAATGATGTTGGTTTTGGACTCTGTGGGGGGTAAGAGTCTGCTTTGTATTTGATGTAATTTTGAGGACCGTCTGGACACCACCCCTTAAGTGTGTGGTACTGTCCAGGTGTGGGTTGTGCTCATGTCCTTATCTTGATTCATAGTTTGTTTCTTTTGAACATGGACTCAATCCACGTCCTTGCCTTGAGTTATTTTGCATTTTCTGCATTTATTGTTATTTATTGGATTCACAATTCTGTTCTGAGTTCTGATTGTTATTGTTATGATTGTTTGTGATCTGGGATCAGTTCTGTTGTTATTTGTCATGGTCGAGTCTCCCCCGATCCCCTGCTCACGTTCTGTGTCTTCCTCTGTGTGTGTGTGTGTGTGTGTGTGTGCAGTCTCACCCATCCTGTCATTTGCCTCATGTGTCAGGTGTCAGTGATTATTGGTCTCTCCACCTGTCCCATGTTGTCTTGATTGTGCCCTGTGATTATTTAAGGTCTGTTCATCTTTTGTTCTGCTCGGGCTCTTTGTTTGTTATACGGCAAGAACAATATGCTTCAGTCTGTTCCTGCCTGTGTTTTGGCTTAGTTTTTTGTTGCGCTTCCAAGCTGCAGTTTATTTTCTGTTAAGCCCTCGAGTTGTGCCAGGGTGACCAGCTCTTTAATAAAAGTGCTAAAAACATACATTCAGTGATTGGGTCCAGTTCCTCTCCTCTCCATCCCGGGACATCTCATACATCAACACAAGGTTTAATAACATTATTTCCCAAACCTAATAAGGACTCATTGTTCTTTGATAACTGGCATCCCATTTTACTGCTGAACAATGATTATAAAATTTTAGCATCTTTAATTTCTAAGATTAAAAAGTTTTTGTGGTGATCTGCTCTGCATGCCTGCTCTCCTAATTGCCTTCACAGCTGCGCGCACACCTGGTCCACTAATTAGGCAGCCTTCTTAAGCCACGCTGCCCTTTGGTCTGCATGGAGACGTCAACGCTCCTTTGGTCTGGAAAGACCTCCTCGTCCAACCTCATCATCCTCCTCTGGAGGTTCTCCTCCTTTGCCTCATCCTGCTCCATCAGGTCTTCTGGGAGCCTGAGCTCTCCAACTCCAAGTAAGTCTCCGGGATTCCATCCCTTCTCCACTTCACCTTTTCTCCCCTGTGCACAGGTGGTAGCCTCCTGGCGGCAGACCTCCTCCTCCTGGCGGCGGACCAGAACTCCAACCCGCACTCTGCATGAGTGCCATTTACTCACCTGCAATTCCTCACTTCACTCTTCGGCGACAGCTCGGACACGGAACGGACTGCAACAGGTTCCGAACCTCTGGGAGCTCTTCAATGCCTCAGCCCTTCGTCCATCCTGTAAGACTGAACATTCACCCGTTTATTCACCCTGGTCTCAGTGAACTCTTTCTCCTGTCTGTTCTCTCTCCTAGAGTTGCACGTTCAAACCGTGCTCTGCTCGCCCAGCTGCTCACTTCTTCACTCACACACACGCTCACACACATACACTCTGCAGTAAAGGATAATTGTATTTATTCCGAGTCTGAGTCTGCTTGTGGGTTTTACCAAACATGCCAGTTTTATGTCAAATTATTGATGAAAATCAATCTATATTTATGAAAAAAAGATGTATTTCTAATAACATTTGACTTGTTTTAGATTTAACAGATTATTCATTTTTGTTGTGAAGCGCTCGTTTCATGAGTGCAAATTAGGACACCACACACTCTCCATGGGTTTGAACATCTATTAACATAAACACAGACAAGAACATGAGCAAAGCAAAACTAAATCATAAAGTTCATGGCACAGACAAGCAACAACACTAACATGGTAAATGCTGGAAGCAAGCAGGGCTCAACATCCAGGGGGCCATGAAGCCAGGGAATGCCTGCCCAGGGGCGGAATCCAGCCGGAGCTCTCCCGAAGGCTGTGGGGGCTCACGGCTTGAAAAAAAGGATAAACGAACCCCAGCACACTCAGGACACTCAGGAGCTCCTGAGGACGGGTGCACAGGAAAGAAGGACACAACAAATCCCAGAGGTTTTCTGTGCCCTATAAAGAGTCCATAATGAGTAACAGGTGTGGATTCATGAGTAACAGAATGGATAGCAGCTGTGCAGTCCCGACCAGTTTGACAGCAGGAAGCTTCACAGCGCTGACAAAATAAAACAAACCGGAAACCATAAAAATACAAACACAACAGATCCCAAAATTATCATAATAATCCAACAGGTAACAGGAACAAACAGAAAAACGCTAACTAGACAGGGGAATTGGGCATGCCCCAGGACCATGACAGTTTTTGTGTCCAAATGAAAATTTTATCTTTTTTTGGATTTCTACAAAGTCTTTGACACTTTAGAGCATAATTTTGTATTTCAAACTACTGAAAAATTTGGATTTGGTGGATTCTTTTGTAGTGCTATTAGAACGATGTACTCTGAAGGCAACAGCTCCATCAGACTAAAAACTGGAACATCTCCTAGATTTGATTTAAGACGGGGCATCAGGCAGGGCTGTCCTGCTTCCCCATATTTATTTATGTGCTCAGTGTGGCGGTTTGGGAAAACCCCCACAAACAGACTAAGGACAGACAGCTCGCTACTCCTGGTTTTTTCCGCTACACTACTGAGATGTAATGTGCCATTCATGCCTTGTGATGTTAATGTGCCATTCATGTATTGAGTTCATGCATCCTGTCCTTGCTGTATCTCTGAAATGCAAATCCCATACCAACTGCTGTGAAATGCTCTTTCATGTATTGTTGCAACAGGGTATATATGCTGCAAGAGCCTGTAACTCACTCTCAATTCTCACTTCTACAATGGCTGCTGCTGGACACAGACTTTGTGTCCCCTCTTCACTGAGAGCCTGAGGAATTCGGCTTCAGCCTGCTCACGCTATGGGCTGGAGCCGAGTTCCCGTGACGATGGTATGATTAATAAAACCTGCTTAAAACCTCAGCATCGCTGCCTTATTTTATCATCCGCCGCACTGGTGACCCGACGCTGAAACGAACACGCTGCCAGCGAACGCAATGCCCGGCGGTGATTCTCCGACGACCAGCGAACGCGGCAGCCTGACTGAACTGCCCTCCCTTCTGCTTCAGGGAGACCTCAACGCAAAGTTTTCAGGAGAAACTCTCCGGAGAACACCCACGACCGGGAAAGCTGAGCAACGTTTCATGGTGAGATCTGCACGCCTAGATCAGCACATCCACGCTGGACCGGCCGCGCTCACAGCTCCTCCACACGAGAGCGCATGCACCTCGTCCCCTCTCCACGACGGCGATCCCCATGGCCGACGGAGCACACGTGGACCTGAACGCACCATGACCGAGCGAGTGACAGAGCGTCATCATGGCCGCACTGAGTGCGGCGGATGATAAAATAAGGCAGCGATGCTGAGGTTTTAAGCAGGTTTTATTAATCATACCGCTGTCACGGGAACTCGGCTCCAGCCCATAGCGTGAGCAGGCTGAAGCCGAATTCCTCAGGCTCTCAGTGAAGAGGGGACACAAAGTCTGTGTCCAGCAGCAGCCATTGTAGAAGTGAGAATTGAGAGTGAGTTACAGGCTCTTGCAGCATATATACCCTGTTGCAACAATACATGAAAGTGCATTTCACAGCAGTTGGTATGGGATTTGCATTTCAGAGACACAGCAAGGACAGGATGCATGAACTCAATACATGAATGGCACATTAACATCACAAGGCATGAATGGCACATTACATCTCAGTAGTGTAGCGGAAAAAACCAGGAGTAGCGAGCTGTCTGTCCTTAGTCTGTTTGTGGGGGTTTTCCCAAACCGCCACACTCAGTTTCTTTCCATTCATATAAAAAAATAGTTCCCGAAAAGGAATCACTATTGCAAATAGGAATATAATAATTACTCAGATGATACCATCCTATTCCTAAAAATTTCAAGTGCAGCTTCCATTGCTAATAAATCAGTAGAATAATTTTCTCTAGCATCTGGCCTATGTTTAAATTTGAAGAAATGTGAGCTTTTTCCTCTGAAGGAATGCAATAGTCCCTGTATTTATAATATTCACATTTTAATAAAGGTAATATATCTCGGGATTACTTATTGTGAAATATAAGGGAAGAGCATTGTTATGAAAATTTTAATGTAATTCCTGATAAAACAAAGAAACAGCACAATCAGTGACTGCAGAGGGACATACTGTATCCTTGAAAGGGTTAATGTTATTAACAAAAGCTGAAGGATTGTGTCAACTAATTTATACAGCTACTACTTTATTTACTTTGTCAACTCTGTTTATTGCAGTGTATGCAGCACCTATACAGTTAAGCCCAAGATGAATTTCCCCACCGGGACAATGAAAGTATATCATATTTCGTTGTATTGTATCATATTGTATTCATTAATACGCAGCTCTGTGTTTCAGCTGATAAATTACTTTTTAACTTTATTTGGAAAATAAGATACATTATGCAAAAAAAAGGCTGTTATCATGAATACGAATGATTCTGGTGGTCTTAACTTTTTGGATTTTACAACTCTAAATAACACCTTTAAGATCAACAGGATAAAGTATCATTTAAAATAATCCTACATCTCGTTGGAACTGTTCAGTGGAGATCAAAATTAGAGAACAATGTATTAATACTTGATTTATTCTAACATATGTTACTCTTCATTATTCAGAATTTGATAGAATATCAGCTGTGGCTATACTACTGCTGTACTAGCATGTTTGTTTGTTTGGGTTTTTTTAATAACCAAGGCACTTAGGCACAAAAATTTATTTTGTAAAAAAACAGAAGAGAAGAGAAGATTTAAACAATGTTTGTGTTAGGGCTAAAGGATTCAAAAATTAATAGGAAGTGTAGAGGCCCTTGCTTTGAATGACTTCAGCACATCTGTGCCCACAGGACATCACTGACATAATGTCGGACCCAGGGAACACACACACACAGGCTCAAGTGCAATGCAGTTATCTTTATTGAATAACCAGCAAGTGTGTGCGTGTGTGTATGCAGTATGTGAGAGTATTGTGGGTGAACGAGCTGCAGCCGGGGGCGAGACAGAGCGCCGTACAGCCTGGCAACCCTAGAGACAGAGCCAAACACAGATATTCGATTCAGCCGTGTTATTATGAATGGGAAACTAACAGGGCTTACTTGCAGATGTTCTGGTGATGGCGTCGGCTTGGGCTTTGGGCCTCCTGCCAGGAAGACAGCATCTGCAGAGCGCACCCGGTGAAGCGCTGTGATGCGCGCGGCATGGTGAGGGGAGCAATTCCGCTGCCGCGAGGGAGAGAACCGCTGCCAAAGAGATCTACCTGTGCACAGGGGAGAGCCTGGGAGAAAAGGTAACTTGCCAACGGAGAGTCCAAACGATGATGCGACGGGCTGAGAGGAATAAGCCGTGCGCGGGACGAAGAACGTAGCAAAGCAGACGGCTCCGTGCCGAAGCTCCAGGCAGAGCGGGCTATATAGCCCGGGGCTGATTACCCACAGGTGTGCGCACAGCTGAAACAGGTGACGGCCCAGAGTGAGTCAAAACAGTACTCCCCTCCACCCCCCGAGCGGCGCTGGCTTACCTGGGTGCGCCTGGTGGAAGTCCTCAATGAGGCATTTGTCCAGCACAAACGACTGGCGCACCCAGGACCTCCACTCGGGGCCATACCCCTCCCAGTCCACAAGGTATTGTAAGCCGCGACCCCGGCGGCGGACGTCCAAGATGGAGTTTACCCTCCATGCCGGGTCGCCGTCAATCAACACTGGTGGGGGTGGACCTCTAGTAGGGGGGCAGAGCGGGTTGGAGACCATGGGTTTGGCCTGGGAGACGTGAAATGTGGGACAAACACAGAGAGGGGGCGGAGAGCCAGATGCACAGCCACAGGATTCACCACTTTAACAATCGGGAAGGGCCCAATAAAGCGCTTGGCCAGCTTCCTCTTCTCAGCCTTCAAATTAATATGCTGCGTGGATAGCCATACCTGCTGACCCACCTGATACTGGGGAGCAGGCCTCCTGCGCCGGTTCGCCGTCCTGGCGTTGCGCTCCGCTGTGCGTAAAAGGGCCTGGCGTGTAGCAGACCAAAGCCGACGACAGTGCCTCAGGTGCGTGTGAACTGAAGGTACGGCCACCTCCCCCTCCTCTTTGGGGAACAGCGGGGGGTCGTAGCCCAGCGACCCCCTGAAAGGAGACATAGCAGTTGCAGAAGAGAGAGTCAGGTTATGAGCATACTCGATCCACGACAGATGGCCACTCCAAGATGACGGGCTGGAGGCGATGACGCAGCGCAGAGCGGCTTCCAGCCCCTGATTTGCCCGCTCGCACAGCCCGTTGCTCTGGGGGTGATGACTAGAGGATAGGCTTACCGTAGCCCCCAAAGCATTGCAAAAGCTCTTCCACACACTGGACACAAACTGTGGACCTCGGTCGGAGACAATGTCCATCGGGATCCCATGCAGACGCACGACGTGCTGCACCAAAAGGTCCGTCTTCTCTCATGCCGTTGGCAGCCCACGTAAGGAGATGAAGTGGGCGGCCTTAGAGAAGCAGTGCACAACGGTCAGCACGGTGTCATAGCCATTGGATACCAGAAGACCGGTTACGAAGTCCAGGGCCACGTGGGACCACGGCCTCCCAGGGACCGGCAAGGGGTGAAGAAGACCCGCCGGCGGGGATGAAGATGTCTTCCCGATGGCGCACTGGGGACAGGCATGAACGTAGCCGATGACGTCATTCCGCAGACCTGGCCACCAGAATGATCTCTGGAGCACTTCCACCAGACGGGAGATCCCAGGGTGGCAGGCAAGTTTAGATGAGTAGACCCAGTGGATCACGTCACCCCAGATGGAGGATGGCACGAACAGTCTTCCAGTAGGACCTCGACCCAGATCCGGTTCAGTTTCTTGAGTCTTCAGGACCTTGTCCCTGATAGCCCAGGAGAGGGTGCCCATGACACGGCCCATGAGGCCGGGAGAATGGTGTGCTCCTGCTTCTCCGAGACCTCCGAAGTGAACTGCCTGGACAGGGCTTTAGGTTTTGTGTTCTTTGACCCCGGGCGGCAGGTGATGGTGAACCGGAAGCGCCCGAAGAACAGGGACCAACGCGCCTGGCGAGCATTCAGGCGCTTAGCCGTCCTCAGGTACTCCAGGTTCTTGTGATCAGTCCATACCACAAAGAGTAGCATGGCCCCCTCCAGCCAGTGCCACCACTCCTCCAGCGCGAGCTTGACCGCCAGAAGTTCTCTGTCACCAACGTCATAATTCCTTTCAGCTGGTGACAGCCGCCGAGAGAAGAAGGCGCAGGGGCGGATCACACCGTCCACCAGGGAGCGCTGTGATAGTGCTGCCCCCACCCCCGAGTCAGAGACGTCCACCTTGACCAGGCACTGCAGAGCGGGATCCACCTGCGTCAGGACCCGGGAGGAAGAGAATTCTGTCTTCAGGGCCGCAAAGGCCAATGCAGCCTCCTCCGTCCACCGGAACACCACCTTGGGAGATGTAAGGCAGGTCACGGAGAGAGCAATCGAGCTATATTTGGGCACGAACCGCCGGTAGAAATTGGCAAACCCCAGAAATTGTTGCAGCTGTTTCCTTGACGACGGGGGGGGGGGCAGGGGGGCAATCCACCACCGCCCTCACCTTCTCTGGGTCCGGGATGACCTGGTTGTGTGAGATGATGAAACCCAGGAAGGAGGTCTTCTCGGTGTATAACTCACACTTTTTGGCCTTCACGAATAGTTTATTTTCCAGCAATCATTGAAGGACCCGCCTCACGTGGACCTGATGCTCCTCCCAGGACTGAGAGAAGATCAGGATGTCGTCCAGGTAGACGAAAACGAAGGACCTAAGGAAATCCCGGAGGACGTCGTTGATGAGGCGCAGGAAGATGGCAGGAGCATTGGTCAGCCCAAACGGCATGAGGAGGTACTTAAAGTGGCCGCTGGGGGTCCGGAATCCCGTCTTCCACTCATTGCCCTCCCGGATCCGCACGAGGTGGTAAGCGCTGCGGAGGTCCAGTTTCGTGAACCAGGAGGCCCCCTGGAGGGAGTCGAAGGCAGAGTCCATCAGAGGTAGAGTATACTTGTCCTTGATAGTAATATCGTTCAGGGCCCGGAAGTCGATGCAAGGGCGAAGGGAACCATCCTTCTTCCCGACAAAGAAGAAGCCTGCCCCCACTGGTGATGATGATGGCCAGATGATGCCCGAGCTGAGTGATTCCTTAATATGCACTTCCATAGCCTCCCGCTCCGGAGCCGATAGGCTGTAAAGGTGGCTCGATGGCAGGGGGGCACCCGGGCGGAGGTTAATGGCACAGTCGTATGGGTGGTGGGGGGGAAGGGACAGCGCCTGGGACTTGCTGAACACCGCTCCAAGGTCATGAAACTCTGAAGGCACCCTGGACAAGTCGGGGGGTGGGGGAGGAGCGGGGGACCGATGGACCACAAGCTGCTGATTGGAGGCACGCACTCAGGCAGAACAGACTCCAGGCGAGAACACTCCCGGTTCACCAGTCAAAGGTGGGGTTGTGCAAGCGCAGCCAGGGGTAACCTAGGATGACAGGGGCAGCTGAGGTGGAGAACACAAACAGCCGGAGGTCCTCACGATGGTTCCCAGAAATGATGGCAGAGACCGGGGCAGTCCGGTGCGTCACCTTTTCTAAAGGAGCCTTTGACAGGGTGACAAGGTTAAGGGGAGTCGGCAGAGCCTGGCAGGGAAGCCCCAATCGGGTTGCCAGTTTCTCAGAGATAAAGCTCTGCTCGGCCCCCGAGTCCACCAGTGCGTATGTGAGGAACTCTGTGCAGTTGTGACAAAACCTAATCAGCAGGAGACATTTGGATAGAGGATTTGGCCGAGATGAGTCCGCGAGACCCCCCTACGGCGACTCGCGGATCCCCCCTTTTTGGCCGAACCGGGCAGGACTCGATTTCGTGTTGGTAATCCCCACCATACATGCAGAAACCTAGGTCCCTGCGGCGCTGTCTCTCTGCCTGCGAGATTTTAGTCCCTCCCATTACCATAGCCTCAGGTTCATCTGGGCCCTCTAGCGTGGGCAACGCCAATATTGAAGGCTGAGAGGAGTGTTGTGACTGTCTGCTCGAGCGGCTGGAGGACCTCTGCTTGGCAGCCGGCTCTCTCAGCCTATTATCAAGACTAATAGCTAATGAAATTAGTTCAGTGAGTCATTCTGGTTTATCTAAGCAGGCCAGCTCGTCCCGCAAGCTAGGGCTCAGGCTACGGGTGAAAATGCTGCAAAGTGAGGCATCCTCCCACCCAACTTCCGCTGCTACCACCCGGAAGTCAACAGCGTAGTCGGCCACTGACCGACCACCCTGGCGAAGATTTAGCAGCAGGGTGGTTAGCACACTATCACGATCCGGATGGTCAAAAATCTCGTGGAAATCATGAGCAAACTGGGCGTAGGTTAGGTTGGCGTAGCTGGGCTTCGCCATGATGGCATAAGCCCATGCTAACGCTCGCCCTTCCAATAGATTAACCACGTAACCAGTTCTGCTGTGAATGGAGGGGAAGTCCCCGGGAACACTGAAACACTGTCTCACACTGGAGAATGAAACCCCATGCCTCCCCGAGCTTCCCACTGAAGCGCGTGGGCGTGGGGATCGGCGTGAGATGCATGAGCGAGCCCAGGCTAGCCTGGCTAGGTGGAGAGCTAATGGGAGCTGGCCTGCTGCTCTGAGCCGGAGGTAATGCCCGCTGTCCTTCCAGGCGATCCAACCGGCTGTTTATCTGAACTAATTGGTTCAGTGTGACTTGCTGCTGGTAAGTAATTTGATCAACTTGAGCCGCTAAGATGTTTAACTGGTGGGCGAGCCCGCTGTTAGCTGGGTCACTATGACGGAGCTGTACTGACATAATGTCGGACCCAGGGAACACACACACACAGGCTCAAGTGCAATGCAGTTATCTTTATTGAATAACCAGTAGGTGTGTGGGTGCGTGTATGCGGTATGTGAGTGTATTGTGGGTGAACAAGCTGCAGCCAGGGGCGAGACAGAACGCCGTACAGCCTGGCAACCTTAGCGACAGAGCCAAACACAGATATTAGATTCAGCCATGTTATTATGAATGGGAAACTAACAGGGCTTACTTGCAGATGTTCTGGTGATGGTGTCGGCTTGGGCTTTGGGTCTCCTGACAGGGAGACAGCGTCTGCAGAGCGCACCCGGTGAAGCGCTGTGATGCGTGGCGTGGTGAGGGGAGCGATTCCGCCGCCGCGAGGGAGAGAACCGCCGCCAAAGGGATCCACCTGTGCACAGGGGAGAGCCTGGGAGAAAAGGTAAGTTAGAATGTTGAGCTTACTTGCCAACGGAGAGTCCAAACGATGATGCACAGGGCTGAGAGGAATCAGGTGTGCGCGGGACGAAGAACGTAGCAAAGCAGACGGCTTCGTGCCAAAGCTCCAGGCAGAGCGGGCTATATAGCCCGGGGCTGATTACCCACAGGTGTGCGCACAGCTGAAACAGGTGACGGCCCAGAGTGAGTCATAACAATCACTAGTTTCCTCACACAGGTCTCGTTTGATCTTGGTCCACTATTTTTCAGTTTCTTCAACAGTTCAGTAACTGTAATGGGTTTCTTTGCCATTACTTTGTTGTCAAGGGTTTCCCAGAGATTCTCTATGGGGTTTAGATATGGACTCTGGGCTGGTTATTTCATTGTTTCACTATTGTTAGATTCAAGGAACTGTTTAACCTGTTTTGCAGTGTGTCAGTGAGCATTGTCTTGCATGAAAATTGCGGGCTGATTGGAAGACAATTACAGTGAAGGAACTGCACATTGCCAAAGGAGGTTCACATAAACATTTGCCTTCACCCTGTCATGTAGCTGTAAAAGTGGCCCAACTCCTGTTGCAGAAAACATCCCCCAAACTATGACACTTCCTCCTCCAAATTTAACTGATTTCTTTACACACTTTGGATTCAGTCTTTCTGTGTGCCAAGACAGATCCTTGCCCTGTTCAGCAGTGAATTGGTAAGTAATTTCAGCTGCAGTGTTGAACTGATTTCCCACTGAGAGACTTCACATAATCCTGTCCCCCAAACCAGAGCAGTGTGAGAAACTAGTGATGTCCTGTGGGTAAAGATGTGCTGAAGTCTTTAAGAGCAAGGGCCTCTACACTTCCTATTAATGTTTTAATCCTATAGCCCCACGAAAGAAACAAAAAACAAAACTCTAAATCTTCTCTTCTGACACGGTGGTCACTGTTCTCTGATTTTGCGCATCTTTTTTTTTTTTTTTTTGGCAAAATACATTATTTATCAAATATATAACTACCCCTTCTGTTACAGTGTCCTGGTCCAGATTTGATGACTTGTGTGAAGAGTCACCGGTGACCTAACACCGATACAAAGGAGCGACTCTGTCCCCGGTTCGTCTCACTGACCCGCCATCGGCCCGGTAGATGACGGCTGAGCCTCTCGCGCAGATTCTTAGAATCTTGTGATTGAGGCTGGCCAGAGGAACTAACCGAGGCAACAGTTGGACGGGGGCCGGATCGGAGTTCAAGTACAGCGGCGGTAGGAGACGGGGACCAGTGGAGGAGCAGCCGGTGGAGGAGCAGCCAGGGCCCCAGCTGGATAAGATCCGGAATCCGAGCCCAGTTACAGCGGCGGGGTTCGGTGGAGGAACTACTGAGGAAGACGGCGGTAGGTGGCGGGGCTCAGTGGAGGAACTACCGGGACCCCAGCTGGACAGGAGCAGGATCGGAGCTCAACTACAGCGGCGGTGGGCGGCGGGGCTTGGTGGAGGAGCTGCCAGCACCCCAGCTGGACAGGTGCTCAATTGCAGCGGTGGTAAGCAGCGGGACTAGCAGCAGAGGGGGCTAGCTGAGGCCCCAGCTGGATTTGAGGTCGGTCGGTCGGATCGGATACTGGCGACATCAGCAGAGACTGTTTTACTATCAACAGATCAGTAAAAATGCCACTAAAGAAGGAGGAAATGGAAGAGATCAAAAAATCTCTTAACTTGTTGTCAGAAGAACTGACCAAAGTGGCTAGTCAACAGCTTAAACTATTAGGGCTAATGGAAGAAGTCTGAGAATTAAAATTAACAATTAAGGAAAAAGACAAAAAAATTGCAGACTTTGAGCAACGCGTCGAGGATCTTGAACAATATTCTCATATGGATGATCTAATTATAAGCCGACTAGACATTAAATATCAATCATGTGCCAATGTTACAGCAGGAATGAGAGGTGAGGAGGCTCCCCTGAGTGAATCAGTCTCCCTGGAAAACCAGGTGCTTCAGTTCCTTGAAAGCAGAAACATAAAGGCTGAAGTAAATGCAATTTTAGCCTGTCATACTTTACCCAGAAAAGATAATAAAACTAAGAAATCAATTGTGATGCGCTTTATGAACAGAATGGTAAAGAATGACATACTGAGGCAGGCTAGAAAGCTATGGGGAACAGAAGTCTACCTAAATGAACATTTAACAAAGACTAATGCTGAAATAGCATGGCAAGCACGGATGCTGAAAAGACAAAATAAGATACAGGCAACATGGACAAGAAATTGTAAAGTTTGGATCAAACTAAATGGAACACCTGAGGAAGCGAAGACCTTAATAATCAGAGATCTTACTGACTTAAATAAATATAGATGAACACTGATTAAGAAAATTAAGAGACTATGATAATCCATATACACACACACACGGCAAGAATAGTTCTTTTGTGACATACCATGTCAATATACTTTAAAAAAACAAAACAAAACAAACAAACAAACAAAAACTTATGACTGACTTGAGTAGACATCAATCTCCAGTTGGAGGAAGTCATTTGACACAGAGAGAGGAAATTCAAACTCTGAAAATATGCCATTATGCTGAACATAAACTACAAGAGATGGAGAATGATATTGATACTGATAACCACTTTTTCAATAATATTCATAATCATTGTGAATATTACACTGAAATGCAATTCAAAAGTCAAGTGCAACTAGATGGTAAACTATCAATAATACAATTCAACAGCAGAAGTCTTCACAAAAACTTAAAAAAAACTTTAAAATCTTTCAGATACAAATCACAAAATGCAATCAGTTCTTTTAAAGAAGACTTGCTGAAACAAGACTGGACAAAAGTCTATGTATCAGATTTAAATGAAGCCTATGACACATTTATGAACATTGTAACCACTCTTTATGAAAAAAAAATTGTCCATTAGTAAAGAAAAAGCTAAAAGATAAATTTGTCGACAAGCCATGGTTAAGCAAAGGATTACAAAAGGTGTGTAAAAAGAAAAATTTATTATATAAAGCTTTTCTAAAGAAAAGGACAAACGAAGCAAAGCAGCGGTATAAAACATACCAATAAGTTAACCAATAAGTTAAGTTAATAAAACATAATAAGTTAACATATACAGTGGGGAAAAAAAGTATTTAGTCAGTCACGAACTGTGCAAGTTCTCCCACTTAAAAGATGAGAGAGGTCTCCAATTTTCATCATAGGTATACCTCAACTATGAGAGACAAAATGAGGGAAAAAAAATCCAGAAAATCACATTGAAGGATTTTTAATGAATTAATTGGTAAATTCCTTGGTAAAATAAGTATTTGGTCAATAACAAAAGTTCATCTCAGTACTTTGTTATCTTCCCTTTGTTGGCAATGACAGAGGTCAAACGTTTTCTGTAAGTCTTCACAAGGTTTTCACACACTGTTGCTGGTATTTTGGCCCATTCCTCCATGCACATCTCCTCTAGAGCAGTGATGTTTTGGGGCTGTTGCTGGGCAACATGGACTTTCAACTCCCTCCAAATATTTTCTATGGGGTTGAGATCTGGAGACTGGCTAGGCCACTCCAGGACCTTGAAATGCTTCTTACGAAGCCACTCCTTCGTTGCCCGGGTGGTGTGTTTGGGATCATTGTCATGCTGAAAGACCCAGCCACGTTTCATCTTCAATGCCCTTGCTGATGGAAGGAGGTTTTCACTCAAAATCTCACGATACTTGGCCCCATTCATTCTTTCCTTTACACAGATCAGTCGTCCTGGTCCCTTTGCAGAAAAACAGCCCCAAAGTATGATGTTTTCACCCCCATGCTTCACAGTAGGTATGGTGTTCTTTCTCCTCCAAACGAGACAAGTTGAGTTTTTACCAAAAAGTTCTATTTTGGTTTCATCTGCCATATGACATTCTCCCAATCCTCTTCTGGATCATCTAAATGCTCTCTAGCAAACTTCAGACGGGCCTGGACATGTACTGGCTTAAGCAGGGGGACACGTCTGGCACTGCAGGATTTGAGTCCCTGGCGGTGTAGTGTGTTACTGATGTAGCCTTTGTTACTTTGGTCCCAGCTGTCTGCAGGTCATTCACTAGGTCCCCCCGTGTGGTTCTGGGATTTTTGCTCACCGTTCTCGTGATCATTTTGACCTCACGGGGTTAGATCTTGCGTGGAGCCCCAGATCTAGGGAGATTATCAGTGGTCTTTTATGTCTTTCATTTTCTAATAATTGCTCCCACAGTTGATTTATTCACACCAAGCTGCTTACCTATTGTAGATTCAGTCTTCCCAGCCTGGTGCAGGTCTACAATTTTGTTTCTGGTGTCCTTTGACAGCTCTTTGGTCTTGGCCATAGTGGAGTTTGGAGTCTGACTGTTTGAGGTTGTGGACAGGTGTCTTTTATACTGATAATGAGTTCAAACAGGTGCCATTAATACAGGTAACGAGTGGAGGACAGAGGAGCATCTTAAAGAAGAAGTTATGTGGTACACCCAAATAGGGCACCACATTTGGAAATAATACAGAGAGACTGTCATTTTATTTTTATTTTAAGAGTATCTAAATATATTTTGAGATTGTGGACGATCAATAATATTAACATTTGATATGTAGCCCTGTATAAATATTTAAGAGTAAGCAGCGGAACCTTAGGCACTGCGGTCGTTCCACCCCAGGTAAACAAATAGGGTGCACTTCCGGCCCCCCCTTTAGTACTATCTGGAGAAAGACACGAGTGGTCCTGTGTTCTGTCTTTCAAAGACTCTTTTTGTATTTTACAGGTCAGTATTTGGTTAAAAATGCCATAAATAAGAGCCTTAAGCTCCGTGTTATTTCTGTGTGTCGCGACGAGTAATACTGTGATGTTGGTGTGGCGTTTTGATAAGTTTTATACAAGTTCAGGCTGCAGTTGGCGCCGGAGATCAAAGGCGAGCCGCATCGCGGTAGCGGTTTCGCGCCAGTCAAATTTAGCTTTGGGAAAGACGGTTAGCTCACATAAAATGTTTTACTCAATACAAGTATATTTTGCTCCGTGTGAATGTAAAAGTCTCCTGATGCTAATTAATAGTCAGAGTGTGTCCTGTGTATATTTGCCTATTGTCAAGTTTGTAAAATAATTTGTTAAGTCCAGGTCAGCTAATCTAAGTGCAATGTCTAAACTAGCCTAAGGTCATAGTTAAGTCCTATGTTTTGTCCTAATTAATGGGAGTCAGTCTAGTAATTGAAGGTCCTGTATAAGTAAATTGTGATTTGTGAAGTATGTAAATTTGAGATGTCAGATGTAGTGTAGTTTATGCACTGTGTGACTGAGGGAAAAAGAACATTATTTACAGTATGTAAAAGAAGATGACATATAAAGCACAAAATGTGATGCTGCCTGTAAATGAAAATGAAAATGAAATAAGAGTACTATCTGGAGAAAGACACGAGTGGTCCTGTGTTCTGTCTTTCAAAGACTCTTTTTGTATTTTACAGACCCAAGAGCAGACGCGAAGGATCACGTCTTTTCACGCTTTAAAACTATTTCTTTTTGTTATTGTGGTCACCTTCCCGGGACCCGTAACAAACTGTGGGGGCTCGTCCGGGATCTCTCCTCTACAGTCATCGAGGGAAGATCCAGTGATACCAGAACTACGAGACAACGGTTGCCAAGCTGCTACATCAGACACGTCAGTCAGTGGGTGTCCAAGGAGGAAGATCAAAGAGAAAGAAAGGATCTTCAACCAAAAGTGGAACTGCACTGCTGTCAAGAAGGTAAAACGCAGCCTAGTCACTGTACAAATAATACAACACTCGAACTACAGATGGCTAAAGTACCATGTCGACAGCACGAAAAGAACTGATATGGAGCATCAGAGGACGCTTGTTTGCCCTCTCAAGTAAGGATCTTTTCGAGCTAACAAAGAGCCTAGCAGCTGGAGACAAAGACACACAGTTCAGTGAAGACGATAATGAGAGCTGTATGGACTATGTCAATGCATATCTACGGTCCCCAACTCTGCTGAAACTTGAAGATGAGGGAATGAGTCAGTTGCTGATGTTGGATGACCTGCTCACTAAAGTGATACAAACGAGTGGCTCCACCACGCATTCAGCTGATCAGGCTGCAATACCAACCAAGTCAAGTCCTCATCCATCCAAGATGTTGCCAGATCCACCATCACCATCTGCTGTTCCACCAGGCACCCAAGTTAGTGTGAACGCAAACGCAGAGTCTGTAGAGGAACTGAGGAAAGCATATGAGACACTGGGTGAAAGACTAAGACTGTGTGAAGTTGTGACACTCCAACCACCTGCAGCACCCAGTCGGCAGAGCCACTCACCACCGCAGCCAAGGGAACAAGGAAGTCCAGAAAGACATGTCACTCTCAAAGACCTTTCCTACCTGCCTCGGAGAGAATTCAAGGTTTTTGGAGGACAAATTGGAGACAACAGCTCTGAAATCAGTTACAACAGTCTCATGAGACAGATCAATGAAGGACTGAAAGAAGGATTTTCTGAAACAGAGATCGTGAGGGGGATACTGAGAATTGTAAAGCCTGGCACGTTCAGGGACATGCTCATGCTCAAAGATGAACTGGTTCTTTCTGAACTTCAGGGCTTTCTCCGATCCCACCTTGGAGAAAAGGCAACAACAGAGATATTCCAGGAGCTAATGTGCGCCCGACAAACTGAGCAGGAGTCCCCTCAGCAATTCCTGTATCGCATGATTGGACTCAAACAGAAACTTATCTTTCAGTCAAAACAAGCCAATGCAGACATCTCGTATGACCCAAGGACAATCCAGGAAGTGTTTCTGCACACAGTCTATCAAGGCCTGGGAGTGAAGTATGCAGACCTACGGCAACGACTAAGACCTCTTATATCAAACAACAATGTAACAGATGTAGAGATTCTTAGTGAGGTCACAAAGATAATCAGTGATGAGAATGAGCACCAGCAAAGGTTAGGACAAACCCCTCGTCTGAAGTCAGCACAAAGCGCTGTGATTGCAACAAAGGACACGACAGCCAAAGACCAACAAGTCTCACAGACAATCAAACAACTTGCTGCACAAGTAGAGACTCTAACCAAGATGGTGGCGACTTTCATGGAACAGAAAGCTGTAAACTCCTCCCCTCAGCGTTCTCAGCCTCCAGCCAACCAAAAGAAAACCTATCTCTGTCCGAAATGTACTGAACAAAGCTTACAGGAGTGTAGTCATTGCTTTGTATGCAGTGAGTCGGGACACAGAGCGGTTGGATGTCTGAAGCGACCCAAGAAATCAGGGAAACGGGAATCGGTCTCTGTCAAGGGACAGCCAGAGATCGGTACAGAGTCAAAGTCCCAGTCAGTAAACTCCTCCTCTGTCGAAGCTTCAACTCCGCGCCCCAAGTACCAGAGCAAGCAGCTGAGAAAGCAGGTCAGATACAATAGAAGGAAAATGACAGAGGCATACAGGATCGCAGGTGCAAACAGTCAACAGTCAAGCTCCAAAGGAAAGACAAACTATGACAAACGGTGTAGAGGTGTAGTCCTGCAAGTAGGAGACAGAGTGCTTGTGCGGAACCTGGGTGAAAGAGGTGGACCTGGCAAGCTAAGGCCCTACTGGGAACAAACAGTCTACATCGTGAGGGAGCAGGTTGGAGACAACCCCGTCTACAAAGTAAGTCCAGAGACAGGAAGTCGTCCCATCCGTACCCTGCACAGAAACTTGCTTCTCCAAGTCAACGACTTACCAGTCGACATCGTTCAAAGTCCAGTTGCCAAGTCACAAAAGAGAAACAACAGACCTACCGATATAAGACAAAACACACTGGAAAAGTCAAACAGTCCTGAGGCGAGTGATTCGGAAGAAGACGAACCCCTCTATTGGTTTTGTGTTCCTAGACACCTGCAAGAAAGTCAACGTCCAGTTGACCAAGTCCAATGTGAGTCACAAAGAAGACGGGGAACAACACAGCAAAGACAAGTACAAGTTCCTATTCAACCTGAACAAGAAAGAGACAATATTACGGAAGAAGGACAAGAAATACAAAGGGAAAGCGAACAAAACGTGGACCAACTTCAACCAGACGACGACGGGGAAGTGCTTCATATCCACCAAGATGTTCCTGCTCCTAGTCCCGGACCTGCAGCTCATCCTGAGCTGGTGCCCAGTCCAGAGCCAGACCGTCGTCCTGAGTCACCACCACGTCTGAGGCAGTCCACCAGACAGAGACGACCCAACATGGTGTTCACCTATCCGTCCCTGGGCCAGCCAGCCTTCCAGACTCGTCCGTCGGTGAACACTGTCAGTGTCCAGCAGTCAACACCATATCCTTTTATGTGCTACCCTCCTTTCTATCCTCAACCTTTTTATCTTCCTTCTTTCACCTCTAACTACTTGCCATGTCAGTATGCTATTCCTTGCTATTAAACTAATCAGATCTTGGATAATACCTGAAGATGAAAAGAAAGACGTTCCAGAGACTTTTGAATAGAGACTTTAATAGTGTTGAGATTTTGATTTGTTACTGTTAAGTGTCAGGAGCCACTTTTGTTGTTGGGGAGCGTGTGGTACACCCAAATAGGGCACCACATTTGGAAATAATACAGAGAGACTGTCATTTTATTTTTATTTTAAGAGTATCTAAATATATTTTGAGATTGTGGACGATCAATAATATTAACATTTGATATGTAGCCCTGTATAAATATTTAAGAGTAAGCAGCGGAACCTTAGGCACTGCGGTCGTTCCACCCCAGGTAAACAAATAGGGTGCACTTCCGGCCCCCCCTTTAGTACTATCTGGAGAAAGACACGAGTGGTCCTGTGTTCTGTCTTTCAAAGACTCTTTTTGTATTTTACAGGTCAGTATTTGGTTAAAAATGCCATAAATAAGAGCCTTAAGCTCCGTGTTATTTCTGTGTGTCGCGACGAGTAATACTGTGATGTTGGTGTGGCGTTTTGATAAGTTTTATACAAGTTCAGGCTGCAGTTGGCGCCGGAGATCAAAGGCGAGCCGCATCGCGGTAGCGGTTTCGCGCCAGTCAAATTTAGCTTTGGGAAAGACGGTTAGCTCACATAAAATGTTTTACTCAATACAAGTATATTTTGCTCCGTGTGAATGTAAAAGTCTCCTGATGCTAATTAATAGTCAGAGTGTGTCCTGTGTATATTTGCCTATTGTCAAGTTTGTAAAATAATTTGTTAAGTCCAGGTCAGCTAATCTAAGTGCAATGTCTAAACTAGCCTAAGGTCATAGTTAAGTCCTATGTTTTGTCCTAATTAATGGGAGTCAGTCTAGTAATTGAAGGTCCTGTATAAGTAAATTGTGATTTGTGAAGTATGTAAATTTGAGATGTCAGATGTAGTGTAGTTTATGCACTGTGTGACTGAGGGAAAAAGAACATTATTTACAGTATGTAAAAGAAGATGACATATAAAGCACAAAATGTGATGCTGCCTGTAAATGAAAATGAAAATGAAATAAGAGTACTATCTGGAGAAAGACACGAGTGGTCCTGTGTTCTGTCTTTCAAAGACTCTTTTTGTATTTTACAGACCCAAGAGCAGACGCGAAGGATCACGTCTTTTCACGCTTTAAAACTATTTCTTTTTGTTATTGTGGTCACCTTCCCGGGACCCGTAACAGTTACAGGTCTATGAGAGCCAGAAATCTTGCTTGTTTGTAGGTGACCAAATACTTATTTTACTGAGGAATTTACCAATTAATTCATTAAAAATCCTTCAATGTGATTTTCTGGATTTTTTTTTCTCATTTTGTCTCTCATAGTTGAAGTATACCTATGATGAAAATTGGAGACCTCTCTCATCTTTTAAGTGGGAGAACTTGCACAATTGGTGGCTGACTAAATACTTTTTTGCCCCACTGTATAATGAGATGTAGTAAAAGAGACTATTACAGTAAAGAACTGGAGAAAAACAGAGACAATATTAAAAATACATGGACAATACTTAACAATATTCTTGGAAATAAAAACAGAAATACAAGCTACCCAACCAATTTTTCAAAAAAAAAAAAAGTAATAAAACAACTCAGAGTGTGGATGCAGTCTCACCTGCAGATGAATTTAATAACTTTTTTGTTAACATTGGTCCTAATTTGGCTCCAGAAATACCCATTATGGCACCTACGGGTGATACAGTAAGCAAAAACACTGCTATAAAAGACTCCATTTTCATAAAGAACACAGACGAGAGAGAGGTCATTGAAATTGTTAAATCGTTTAAAAGTAAAACATCTACGGACTGTGATGGTATTGACATGCTCTTAGTCAAAACTATTATTGAATGCTTAGTGAAACCACTGACATACGTATATTTGTATCCTGTCTCTCCAAACAGGTATATTTCCCAATGCAATGAAAACAGCTAAAGTAATTTTGATATACAAGACGGGTGACAGAGGGCAATTTTCAAACTATAGACCTATTTCTCTATTGCCGCAATTTTCCAAGATACTTGAAAAAATATTCTGTGAGAGAACTGACAACTTCATAATTAAGAATAATTTATTGTGTGAGCAGCAATATGGGTTCAGACACAAGAGGACAACTGTATTTGCTCTAATGGAATTTATAGTAAAAATATCAACTGCCGTTGAAAATAAAGAGTATTCAGTTGGGGTATTCCTGGATCTTAAAAAAGCATTTGATACAGTGGATCATAATTTATTATTAAAGAAACTACAAAATTATGGTATTGGGGTAGCACTGTCTTGGTTATGTAGTTACTTAAAGAACAGATATTAGTATGTATGTGTTGGTAACAAAAAATCACAGTTACTGAAGGTTACTTGCGGAGTCCCACAGGGTTCAGTTTTGGGGCCATTATTTTATATATATATATATATATATATATATATATATATATATATATATATATATACAGTATATATATACAGTATATATATATATATATATATATATATATATATATATATATATATATATATATATATATATATATATATATATAAATGATATATGTAAAGTTTCGGAAAAAATGGATTTAATATTATTTGCAGATGACACTCAGTGGAAGCAATTTGGAACAACTTTTGGATACACTCCGAAAGGAATTAGGTAAGCTTAAACTGTGGTTTGATTCAAGCAAATTAACGCTCAATTTAAGTAAGACAAAATTTATAATTTTTAACAACAATCACAACAACTTAGTATTTAAACTCAGTGTAAATGGTGTAGAGATTGAAAGGGTATCCAAAATTAAATTTCTTGGAGTAATATTTGATAATAAACTGTGTTGAAAGTCACATATTAATTATATTAAAGGTAAAATATCCAAATCAATTGCAGTACTACATAGAGTGAAATATTTGCTGAATCAACACACACTATACGTATACTTTGCATCATTCATTAATACTCCCATACATGATATATTGTATTGAAGTATGGGGAAATACATATAAAACAAACATATATCCAGTCTTTATGCTTCAGAAGAGAGCTATTCGAATAATAAACACAGCTGATTACAGGAAACCAACAAACCCACTTTTTCTTAAATTAAAAGCTCTCCAGTTGAAAGATCTGGTTGACTTTAAAACTGCAGTAATAATGTTTCAAGTGAAGAATCTATCACTGCCCGCAAATATCCAAAAGTTGTTCCAAATAAGGGAGAAACAATATCATTTCAGAGGAACATGTGTATTTCAAAAACCTTCAGTGAGAACTACCACCAAGAAACATTGTGTTTCAGTGCAAGGAGTCAGATTGTGGAACGCTTTTGGACCTGAATTAAAATCATGTACAATGCTTGGACAATTTAAACAAAAACTAAAGGTCAAAATACGCCAAACATACAGTATACTGTATACAAAACAACATGTAAAATCACATAAGAATTATCATATTCAGTTTGTGTTGTGCAGTTGCTTAGTTTTTGTTTTTGTTTTTTTTTGTCATGTTTTGTCTTACCTTTGTTCCGAATTGTAATCGCTCTTGTTTTGTTTTGTTTTTTATTTCTTGGATGGAATATGGGTGGGCAATATAAGCTGCGGCTTCAGTCATCACCCATTTCGGACAACTTATGTTGAACTGTATAATCAGAGGAGTTATTGTTTAATTTGACCTTGTTAGATTTTTTTTTCCCCTTTGTTATATTATTCTGTTCCTTTCTTTTAAGCTTTACTTTTAATCTATCCAAAATAAAGATTCATTCATTCATTCATTCATTCCGTTTCTAAGTATGGGTCTTTAGTTCCCTTTGTTCTATGTGTTGTTGGTTTATCTTGTGTTTTATGTGCTTTAGCTCCAGTGTTTCCTCAGTGGGGCCCCACATGCCAGATGCTGCCTAGTCCATCTGCATGGGTGCTGGTCTCGTGGGTTGTTCTAGGTTTGGCGGGTGGGGGCTTTATACCATTGCCTACAGCTGTGGTGCGGGCCCCAGCCTGTCCTGGTTGGGGCGGCCTTTGTGGCGCCCTCTGTGGTTATGGGCTGTGTGGTCTCCCGGCGTGGGGGGCTCCACAGGATGGTGGCTCCTTCACGTGGTGCCTCGGTGCCAAGCAACGTCTCTTTTATTTTATATGTGTGTAAGAGAAGTAGGGGGTGATGTATGTGCCTCTGTGTGTGTGTGTGTGTGTGTGTGTGTGTGTGTGTGTGTGTGTGTGTGTGTGTGTGTGTGTGTTGGTATGTTTACGGGAGGATTGGAAGGGGTGGGAATGTACTGTGTAAAATATGTAACTAAATGTGTCTACTGTTTTTATCTATGTAAAGCACTTTGTGCAGCATCTAATGTTTAAAAAGTGCTATACAAATAAAGTTTGATTGATTGATATTGCTTTTTCATGTTTATACAATAAGGCCTTAAGTAGAATTTGAAGTAGCCCTACTACTTGGTGTAGTTTTGTTGATTTTCTCTGCAGTGTCAAACTTTGGAATGGTATGTGGCATCAGCTGTCAGTTTGAGTACAGTTTTAGAACATCTGATTGTGACTATGAAAAAAACATTATAAATGTAGAAAGGGGGACAGGCAGTTAAGTCCAACTGGCAGTATCCGATCAGGGGCTTGAAACCATAACTTTTAGCTCCAGAATCAGCACTCTACCTGTGTCGCCAAGAGGGTTGACCCACTTGGCAAGCCAAACAGGAATGCTTTTATTGACTCTGCTACATAAAGAATTAAAAATAAGGCCCAATTTGAAAACTAAAATTGAAGTAAGTTTTACAGATCGGTTCTGTAGAAATACTGCCTGCCTTACTTTTATTAAGATCCACAAGTAAGTGTCTCTTTTGTATTGTCCTGGATGACGGGGCCTCGCTGGGGCTCAGGTTTTCATCATCCAGCTGCAGAGCAGAGACATCTACAGTACGACACTGAAGGACTCTTCTTTTTAATCCATGTTTAGCCGTTCAGTCGTCCATCTCCTTCAAGTTTTCTGTCATCTGTGATTCTATTGATATTGGCATGGGGGAAATTGGACTTCTGCAAAGCAGACTTTTCTTTAGCGTAAATCACTAACTGTTTGACTTGTCTGAAGATAACAATCAAGCGCAAACAGAGACTGCACATATGCATATGAGACACATTTAGTCAGTCTGGGAGATTTAAGATCTGGGACTGAGACTGGGGTATTTCCTGAGGCTGTGATGGGGAGTGGCCTGGCTTGTCACCATTTGGCAGACTTCAATCCATTTATCTCGGGTCACTTGTTGAACTCCCAGTATTTTCCTATGGTGCAAGACACCTTTCTAAATGGCAAAGGTGGGCTCTCGGGGGAGATTTGGCTAAAATACCTCATGAGTGTCTCCTTTGTTCAATCAAGGTCTCAGTCTTGGTTGTATTTTCTTCCCATCACCACCACCTCTCTGTCTATTTTTCTCTCTCTGTGTGTCTCTTTCGGCTCCGTCTGAACCCGTGCCACACTCCCACACAGTGAATGTTGTGAGCCACGCATACCCCGTGACCCCGCCCGGCCACTGTACTATAAAAAGCCAGTCAGTTTTCATCCAAACCCATGGAAATCAGTGGTAGCGCCAGTCACCACCCTTACTTAACCCTCCAGTCTACTTCCTGCCAAGGATCTGCCATTTGTGCCACTCTTTCAGCTCTAAAGAGTGCACAGTGTTGTGAAACTTTCCAACTATTATGATTTTATGCAGTGTTTTGTTTTGTTTTTTTCTGAGGCTGCTCTCTAGATAGCTGAGCAAATAGTTTATAAAGCAATATTAGTTTTGCAATGTAAAAAAATGACACTTTTCCTGGCTCAGTGATCACATTTTGTGAGAATCATCCTTGACAAAAAATATCTACATTAGTTAATTAAAAAGTGAGATTTTCAAGAGTTTAAAAAGGAACATTTTTAACAAACTATTTAATGAAATTATGCCTAACAAAATCTGTAAATCATGATGCAGTTAAGTTTATTTCTGAAGTCCTTCTCACAGACTTAGAAACACAACCAAACTTAAGCAGTTTGCAGCATTGAAAAAAGTAAGTTAAAAACACCAAACTAAAATGGTGTAAAAATAGCAGCCCATTAAAAATCAGTTAATACGAAACTCAACAGAAAGCCTGGTTAAACCAAAAAAAAAAATAATGAAAGAGTTCACAGAGTCGGCTAAGCACAGTTGTGGGGAAAGACTATATAAAAGCTGTGGTGCTACAGATTGAAAGCCTCTGTCCTCCCTGGTCTTGAATCTCGTACGAGAAGCCGTTAATAAATTCTGAGCATCAGATCTCAGTTTAAAGAGCATATTAGATAAATAAGATGGGGCTTGTCCATGTAGTTCTCTATATGCAAGTGTGAGAATTTTAAAGCAAATCCTAAAATCCACTAGTATAAAATGGGGGTAATTTGATCTCACATGTTCATAGTCTTGCTGCAGCTTTTTTTTTTTTTTTGGTGACCTTTAAGTCACTGTGTGCTGTTATAAGCAATAATGTTTCCTTTTCATGGGCTCAAGGACTGTTTTCAATCCACTGTGTGGAAGCAGCTCTGTGATCCACATGGGGAGGACATCGACAGCCTCACACACACACCATCACAGACTACATCAACTTCAGTGTTGAGAACACCGTACCACACCCACCAAGACCATATGGTGTTTCTCAAACAACAAACCCTGGATCAACCCTAAGATAAAGACCCTGCTGAAGGAGAAGAAAAGGATCTTCAAATCGGGAAACAAGGAGGAGCTGAAGTCCATACAGCGGGAGCTGAGGAAAAACATCAAAGAAGGGAAGGACATCTACAGGAAGAAGATGGAGGACAAGCTGCAGCAGAGCAATGTCTGCGGTGTCTGGAAAGGCCTTAAAACTATCTCTGGGTGCCAGGATACCACCCCCCAGGGGGAGGGAGTAAGGAGTGGGTGAATGACATGAACCTGTTCTTCAACAGGTTTGACCAACCACCCTCTCCATCCCCTGCCCTCCAACCCCTGCTGCCTCCACCTTCATCTACTTCCCCTATTCACTGTCCCCCTCCACCCCCCATCTTACATCCCTCAGCGCTCAGTGCACATCACCTAATGTTTTACCCCTCACAGATCCAACACCTCTTCCTCCCAGCACACAGCCCCCCTGCCCTAGTCTATCCCTCACTGAGACCCAGGTGAGATCTGAGCTGAAGAACATCAAAGCGAGGGAGACTGCAGGTCCAGATGGCATCAGCTAGATGTTCCTCCAGTCCTGTGTGAATCAGCTGTGCGGGATCATAGAGCACATCTTCAGCTTGAGCCTGAAGCTCGGGAGGGTACCACAGCTGTGGAAAACATCTTGCGTGGTATCCATGTCAAAGACTCCGCACCCCAAGGACCTGAACAGCTACAGGCCAGTGGTTTTCACATCACACCTGATGAAGACCCTGGAGAAGCTGTTCCTCGCCCATCTTCGCCCCCTGGTGAGACCAGCGATGGACCCACTTCAGTTTGCCTACCAGCATGGCATCAGGGTGGAAGATGCAGTGATCTTCCTCCTACATTATTCCCTGTCTCACCTAGAGAAGCCTGGGAGCACTGTGAGGATCATGTTCTTTGATTTCTCCAGTGCTTTCAATACCATCCAACCAGTGATCCTGAGGGACAAGCTGTTATGCGCAGGGGTGGATCAACTCCTGTCATCATGGATCCTGGACTACCTCACAGACCTGCCACAGTTTGTGAGAACCCAGGACTGTGTGTCTGACACCATCATCTGCAGTACAGGGGTCCCTCAGGGAATAGTTCTGGCTCCCTTCCTGGTCACCCTCTACCCTGCTGACTTTTCATACAACACACCACACTACCATCTACAGCAGTTCTCTGATGACTCTGCAATCGTCAGCCTCATCTCTGAAGGGGATGACTCGGAGTACAGAGGACTGATCTAGGACTTCGTGGATTGGTGCCTGCAGAACTATCCCCAGATCAATTTGGGGAAGACCAAGGAACTGGCGGTGAACTGTTGCAGATGTGGACATGCCCCACAACACTGGTAAACATCCAGGGAACAGACACTGAGATGGTGACATCTTACAAGTACCTGGATGTTCACCAGAACAATAAACTGGACTGGTCACATAACACCAACGTGCTCTACAAGAAGGGGCAGCGCAGGCTATTCTTCCTGAGGAGACTCAGGTCTTTTGGAAAAAGGGGGCACTTCTGAAGACCTTCTACAACTCTGTGGTGGCATCAGCCATCATGTATGGAGTGGTCTGCTGGGGTAGCAGCATCACAGCAGCTGACAAGAAGATACTGAACAGGCTGATCAAAAAAGCTAGCTCTGTTCTGGGGCACTGCCTCGACGCAGTGGAGGAGACAGAAGAGAGGACGATGGTGGCTAAGCTATCATCTCTGCTAGAGTCCAAGTCCCACCCCATGCAGGACATGTTAAATGCACTGAGGAACTCATTTAGCAGCAGGATGCACCAGTCTAAGTGCTTGAGGGAAAGGTTCTGCAGGTCCTTCTTACCTGCTGCTGTCAGACTTTGTGATCTAATCTGTGCTGCTCACAGAGACTGTACATACTGTATCACTACTTCTTTGCACAATAAGGATCATTCCCTTCCAATACATTACTAATACAATTACAATTATGATCGAGGGTGGCAACAAAACTGTTCATTCAACTGTGAAATATACTGTCTGGATTTATATTTATATATTGTCAGGTAATTTACTTTTCTGTAATGATGCAAATACCATTTAATTGCAATGATCTTGCACTGTATATATAAAGCGGGGAAAATAAGTATTGAATATGTCAACATTTTTCTCATTAAACATAATTTTGATGAGCCATTGACCTGAGATTTTCACCAGATATCAGTAACAACCCAAGTAATCCATACATACAAAGAAATCAAGGCAACTATGTTCACAAAACACATACTGTATATATATATTTAATAAAGTAGAATGATACAGGGAATACAGACTGAACACACTGTGATGATCAGGCGAGCGTGCTCTCCCTCCTCTCCTGTTAATGTTTTCCTGGGCTCCGGAGTATTATCTACACCTGTGTGATTACACACCTGCTGCTTCCTAATTGCCCATCACATTTAAGAGCCAGCGTGTGAAGAGCTCGCTGCTGGATTGTTAGGTTTGCTACCGTCGTCTAAGCCACTTACAATTATTTTCCTCGGTTGATCTATGTATTCAACTCCCATGTCTTTCTGTCTCCTCAGGATGCTTGCCTGCCAAGAAGACACCGGACATCCACCCAGGTCACCGTCTTCCCCCTGTTACCCTGGTCCACACAGGAGTTCCCTGCCGGGCTCCTAAGTAAGAGTGTTCTCCCAGTGTATTCTCCTCTTTAGGAGATTCTGTCCCTAAACATCTATTTTCTGCTCTTCTCCCACAGGCTGCATGCACTCCAGCGGGCACCAGTTTTGTGTGTAAATTTAACTGTGTGTTTTGTTTTGCTCTTTTTCTTAGTTGTGCACTTTTATTTAGATTTGTGTGTTCGGATTTGTTTTTACAATAAACTGGTGATTTTTTACATCTGAGTCTGAGTGTTTGTTCACTGTGGCAGCTGTGCATTTGAGCCTTACATGCCCTGAATCACGACACACACTTAGTGAAATTCATTTAATATTTAGTAGAAAAACCTTTGTTGGTAATAACAGCTTCCAGACACCTCCTGTATGAAGAAACTAGGTGCAGGCATTGCTCAGGAGTGAATTTAGCCCATTCTTCCACACAAACTGTCTTCAAATCTTGAAAGTTCCGTGGGTGTCTTCTGTGAACTCTGATCTTAAGTTTGTTCCATAGATTTTCAATTCAGTCAGTCAGGTGACTGACTGGGCCATTCTAGCAGCTTTATTTTCTTTCTCTGGAGCCAGTTAAGAGTTTCCTTGGTTGTGTGTTTGGGATCATTGTTTTGCTGAAATGTCCACCCTCGTTTCATCTTGGGAGATGGCAACAGCTTCTTATCAAGGATGTCTCTGTACATTTGTTCATTCATCTTTCCTTCAATTATATGAAGTCTGCCTGTACCATGTGCTGAAAAACACCCCCTCACCATGATGATCCCACCTCCAAACTTCACTTTTGGTATGGTGTTTTGGGCTGATGTGCAGTGCCACTTCTCCTCCAAACATGCTGTGTTGTGGCATCCAAAAAGTTCAATTTTGGTCTCATCTGAACAGATTATATTCTCCCAGTATTTTACTGGCTTGCCCAAATGTTGTGCAGCAAACTTTAAATGAGCCCATGTCATCAGGCCATCAGGTGAACTCTGTTCACTCCCCCCACCCCCACCCCCGACCGTAGCGCACTCACCTGCACAATAACTGCTGCTGCACATCTTTTAACTGGAACACGTAAGAGGGACCACATTACACCTTTTTTAGCTTCCCTCCACTGGCTGCCTGTGCACTTTAGGGTTCATTATAAAATTCTTTTATTTGTTTTTAAATCATTGAATGGCCTTGCCCTGCCTTACCTCTCTGAGCTTCTTCACTTTTACAGTTCTGCTCGGTCTCTCAGGTCAGCTGATCAGCTGCTCCTGGAGATACCAAAATCAAAGAGGAAGCCCAGAGGGGACAGAGCTTTTTCTGTTGCTGCTCCTAAACTATGGAACAGTCTTCCTTTGCCTATTACACAGGTGCCTTCACTGTCCACTTTTAAAACTTATCTTAAAACTCATTTTTACTCCTTGACCTTCAACCCAGCATGAGACATTGATTGTACTTGTTTTATTGCTTTTATTATATGCTTTAGAAATAAAGTTTGATTGATTGATTGATAACTACCTCAGCTGTTGGCACAGAAAGACTGGCACACCAACAGTAATACATTTGCTGCTGTATGTCTCTGCACTTTACTGCAACCATTTGCACAAATGCCATATCTCCTGCTGTCTGTCATTGCAATACTGATCATGTGTAGCTCTATCTGTCGGTGTCTGCACACTACCACACCAAACTTGCTACTATGAGTGTTACTGCTCTTCTTTTCTGTATATAGGATTGCGGGGTTTCATTGTTTATCATTTATCTTTATTTGCACTATGGGAGGTCTGGGTCTATCTTTTGTTGTCATTTGCACTACGGGTAGCATTACTGTACATAGACTGCTGTTGTTATTTTTCCAGCCTTATTCCTTTTCTTTTTCTATATTGTGCACACCACTGAAGAGAGAGAGAAACGCCATTTCAATTCTCCTGTATGTCCCGTATGTACAGTAGTATTGACAAATAAAATCTTTGAATCTTTGAATCTTTACTTTTACCTACTCCTTACATCCTATAATAAACTCCCATGTGCCTTAAAAATTTCATCAAAGCCCTCACGTTTGCCGATTCACCCATGATCAGGAATCCCCTCAGTGTAAGTTCCTGCACCCTTAACTGTCACGTGCCGAGCCGGCTTGGCTTTCCCCGGCTCGGCCTCGATCTCTTTGTGGGGTTCCCTCAAGGGATGACAATCCGCCTGCTACAACCGAGAACATCCAACGCCGGGATGACAGGCAAGTGTGTTTTCAGTTAACCCATAAAGACCCTTGTCTGTCTCCCGAGGGAGAGGCCCAGTCTCAGCAGTCCGCTGGGTCCTCTCCTCCAGCTGCAGCGGCAAACTTATCTTCTACTCCTTCTGTGTCTCCTCCTTCTTTTTCTGGGTGCCTGTCCATCCAAGAACCGAACCGCCAGAAGATGGGGGAGCCGGTGGTTCTGGATGATCCCTTCCCGGAGCCAGCAAGGAGGGGTCCCCCTGCAGCCATGCTGGTGGAGTCCCCTGCGTTGGAGCTGCTGCAGGAAGCTAATAGGACTGCTGTTACCATCTTGCCAGCTGTGTAGGTTTCTGCAGCGGACTTGGAGCTGAAGCTGGACCTCTGGGAGGCCGGGCCCGAGTGTTCATCGCCAGGATCGACAGAGTCCTGGACCGCGGTGGAGCTCGAGCTCAGGCAAGTACTCTCTCTTGTGTTTCTTATGACAGTTTTAGAGAGATCTTGTCTGGCTCTAGGTGAGGAGAGTCGGGTGCAGTGCACAGCTGCGTCGGAATTTTCCTTGCCGGGCTCCACCGCTGCCAGCGACCCTAATGACCCTGTTTCTTCTCCCACTCCTGAGCCATCTTCTAGGGTCGTCGGAGAAGAACAACCATCTCCAGGAGTCCTTGTGGAGCCGGTCTCACCGCCCGATGACGTCACGGGTCCAGCTTCCCTGAGGGCTGAGGTCGTCGTGTGGTCTCCTCCACAGGCCGCGCCTCCGTGGGTCCAGCAGGCTGGCTTCTGACCATTGTGGGGGCTGCACTCCAGGGTTAGCCCGATGTGGGTGCTGCGCTCCTGCTCGGACCCGTCATGGAGGCTACCTTCCAGCGTGGGTTCCACCGAGGGTGCAGCCTTGGCCTGGTCGGGGTCCACCGTGGGTGTTGCATAGCCTCACCCGGAGGTCACCGCGGGCGCAGCTGAGCTTCAGCCGGAGGTCACCGCGGATGCAGCTAGGCTCCCGCTGGAGTCCATCATCGGTGCAGTGAAGCTGGCCCGGTCGGGGGCCACCACGGGTGCAGTCAGGCTCCCACTGGAGTCCGTCGTGGGTGCAGCAGAGCCGCCCCGGTTGGGGGCCACCACAGGTGTCACTGAGGATGCCGTGGAGGTTCTCTCTCCCTGGTCCAGTTGGCCTCCAGTCAGCCTGCCTGCGGGCAGGCTGCCTCCTGCTTCACTCCTCCCATCCTGGTGGCTGAACAACGCTGGCCGGCCGCCAGAAGGATTGACTCCCCGGGTCTGGTGGCCGTTGTTTTCCAGCAGGCCGCCGGATACTGTCCACCGGATCTTCTGCTGGGCCTGGGACTCTGGGCAGCCTCCAGACCCCCGACGTCCGTGGATTTGGGGAGGTTAATTGTGGATCCTGGGCGGAGTACTGTGTTCCCTCCTTTCCTGTTCCCCCTACCCCCACCCGGGTTTGTGTGTTATTGTTTTGCCTGTGGGGATTGGTGTGTGTGTGGGGGGGGTGCTCCTTGTGATGTTACCGTGAGTGTCTGGTATCCACCCCTAGAAGGAGGGGCCCTGTCATGTGCCGAGCCGGCTTGGCTTTCTCCAGCTCAGCCTCGATCTCTTTGTGGGGTTGGTTTTGCTGGTTATGTGTATTTTAGTGTATTCTTGTACTATATTCCATGTCCCTAGCCACTGCGTGACCGGCAGCTGTTAGTCAGCATCTGTCATCTCGTTTCTCTCACGCTGCTGACAGTCTGCCGGCCCAGCCACGCTCCCTTGCTCTCCTTCTGGCTCATCAGCTGTTTCCAGTCCCGGTAATCATCCGTCCTTGCCTCGCCCAGGTGTTCCCAATTTGCCACGCCAGCGGCGTCTGTACTACAGCAGCTCTTTGCTGGACAGACGCCGCTGGATCATTGTACGTGTTGGATGGTCTTCTACCCTGTCTAACCGTCATGTCACTAAGGACTGTTTACGTGTATGCTCGCTGTCATCGCTGTGACCACTAGGCTTGCCCCCGCACTGTGAGTATCTGTCTGTGCACTGTCCGCTGCTGTTTTCCTCCAGTGTGTGTGATGGGCGGCCTAAAGGACTCTACATGTATCCGAGCTGTTCTGTGTTATATGTGTTGTGTTAATAAACGTGTGTGTGGTGTAACTCAGCATTTAAATCCTCGTCCTTTCTCCCCTCGCCATGCGTCATGGAGAGACGCGTGGGGAGCTCATTACACTAGCTCCTTTAACTTAGTCTGCAGAACTGCCCACTGAGTATCATACCCTTTGCCCCTTAAAATAATTTGTTCCACTGACCCCCCCTTCAAAGTATCTCTTACACAAGCCTATCTGGTGTTTCCCTAATAATTTCAGTGTTTTGTTTATTTAACCCACGGTGCCCCAACCTCAACCTTGCTATCACAACTTCCTTTTCCCTATCACCACATCCCACTCTTGTCCCTTTAACTCTTCCCTGAATTTGATATACGTAGATGCCTACCTCTCCTCTTACTATCCCACCTATCTTGCCAAAGCTGCATGACTTTGACATAACGTTCGGCTCAGGAGACGCACACACACAGGCTCAGAGTAGTTCAAACTGTTTATTAACAACAGGGATGTTTGGGTGCGTGTCTGCGGAATGTTAATGTGTTGGTGGTGGCGTCTGCTTCGGACCCAGAGGCAGGAGACCGTTCAGCCGGCAACCCTATGGGAGAAATCAGACACAGGGTGATGAGCACACACCAACACAGGAGGAGAATAGGCGAGGGAGAGAAGCTTACTTGTTGGGACAGATGACTGGCGCTTCAAGGATGGAAGCCCGGGAGACAGCCACCTGCAGGGCTCGGTGCAGCAGCGAGGAGAGACGAGGGACGGGATAGTCCGCCGCCGAGGAATCCACCTGTGCACAGGGGAGCAGACTGGAGAGATGAGGTAAGCGATTTTCTTACCAGAGATGAGGATGCTGAAGAGAATGTGGTAGAAGCCCATGAAAGAGGAATGAAGTCTACGGCTTCAGGCCGACGCTCAGGGCGAGGCGGCTTTTATCCTTCGCCGCTGACGAGTAGCAGGTGCATGAGCAGGTGGCGCCGCTGATGAATGGCGCGGCGTGACAGTACTCCCCCCTCTAGCAGCGCCTCCTGGCGATGGCTTATCCGGGTGCGCTCGGTGGAAGTCCGCGATGAGCGATGGGTCCAACACAAACGACGGGGGCACCCACTGTCGATGCTCGGGCCCATAGCCCTCCCAGTCCACCAAGTATTGCAACCCACGACCCCGGCGCCGGGAGTCCAGGATGGAGGAGGCGGACCAGGCCGGATGGCCACCAATCATCCGGGGCGCGGGTTGCGCTGCAGGAGGAGGGCAAAGGGGGTCAGTAACCGCCAGTTTCATCTTCGATACGTGGAAAGTAGGATGAATGCGGAGGGAGGGGGGAATAGCCACACGCACAGCCACCGGGTTGATGATCCGGGTGATGGGGTAGGGACCCATGAAGCGCTGTGCCAGCTTTCTCCTCTCGCCTTTTAGAGTGACGTCCTGGGTGGAAATGTAAACAAGCTGCCCAACTCTGTACGCCGGGGCAGGTCTCCTACGCCGGTCCGCCACAGTCCTGTTGCGCTCCGCTGTGCGTAATAGCGCATGGCGCGCGGCAGCCCAGGTGGAGCGGAACTGCCTGAGATGGGCCCTAACTGACGGGACAGTTACTTCACTCTCCTGCTCCGGAAACAGCGGGGGGTCGTAACCCAGGGACGCTTTGAAGGGGGACATCCCTGTAGCAGAAGAGCGAGCGGTGTTGTGGGCATATTCAACCCAGGCAAGATGGTTGCTCCAGGACGTGGGTTTGGATCTGGACACACAGCGGAGCGCAGCCTCCAGCTCCTGGTTGGTCCTCTCACACTGCCCGTTGGATTGGGGGTGATGGCCGGAGGAGAGGCTCACCTTGGCTCCGATGGCGTTGCAGAAAGACCTCCAAACCTCAGATGAAAACTGGGGGCCCCGGTCCGAGACCACGTCCACCGGAATCCCATGCAGCCTGACCACGTGTTGGACGAGGAGGTGCGCCGTCTCCAGGGCAGTAGGGAGGCCTCGCAGGGGGACGAAGTGCACGGCCTTGGAGAAGCGGTCCACGATGGTCAGGATGGTGTCATAGGAGTTGGAGACGGGGAGTCCAGTGACGAAATCCAGTGCGATGTGCGACCAGGGCCTGCCAGGGACGGGCAGGGGCTGGAGCAGACCCGCTGGAGGGGCATTTCCCGACTTGCAGGTGGCACAGATTGGGCAAGCCCGGGCGTAGCGGGCTGCATCCCTCCGCAGGCCTGGCCACCAAAAGGACCGTTGGAGGAGATCTATCATCCGGGAGGTGCCAGGGTGACAGGTGAGCTTGGAGGTGTGGAGCCAGTGGATGACCTCTCCTCGGACCGCGGATGGCACGAACAGCCTCCCCTCCGGTCCGCCGCCAGGGTCAGGTTCCACCTCCTGTGCCTTCCGGATCTTGCTCTCGATGTCCCACGAGATGGCTCCCACGACGCACGACCTGGGCAGGATGGAGTGGGGCGCCTCCTCCGACTCCACGGGGGCGAACTGCCTGGAGAGGGCGTCAGGCAGGACGTTCTTAGAGCCAGGCCTGAAGGTGATGGAAAATTGGAACCTGGCGAAGAACAGGGACCAGCGCGCCTGGCGGGCGTTCAGGCGCTTGGCAGATCGTAAGTATTCCAAGTTCTTGTGGTCCGTGAGGACCACAAACGGCAGGTTCGCCCCCTCTAACCAGTGGTGCCACTCCTGCAGGGCGAGCTTGATGGCCAAGAGCTCTCTGTCCCCCACATCGTAGTTTCTCTCCGCCGGGGACAAGCGCCGGGAGAAGAAGGCGCACGGTCGCTTGGCGCCATCGTCCGGCGACCGCTGGGACAGCACTGCTCCCACTCCCGTGTCCGAAGCGTCTACCTCTACAATGCACTGCAGCGCGGGGTCGACCTGGCGAAGGACCCGGGAGGAGGAGAATTCCGCCTTCAGCGCCTCAAAGGCGGCAGCGACCTCTTCGGTCCACCGGAACGGGACCTTCGGGGACGTGAGGCGGGTCAGTGGTCCAACGATGGCACTGAAGTTGGGGACAAAGCGGCGGTAGAAATTGGCGAAGCCAACAAATTGCTGCACCTGTTTCCGGGATGCAGGTGTGGGCCATTCCACCACCGCCTTTACCTTCTCTGGGTCGGGGAGCACCTTATCGTGGGCGATGATGAACCCCAGGAAGGACGTACTCCTGGCGTAAAATTCACACTTTTCTGCCTTAACGTACAGACGATTCTCCAGCAGCCTTTGGAGGACCCGCCTCACGTGGACCTGGTGCTCATCCCTGGACTTGGAGAAGATGAGAATATCGTCCAGGTAGACGAACACGAAAAGGCCAATGAAGTCCCGGAGGACGTCATTAATGAGGCGCTGGAAGACTGCAGGAGCGTTGGTCAACCCGAACGGCATCACCAGGTATTCAAAGTGGCCGTTCGGGGTACGGAAGGCCGTTTTCCACTCATCTCCCTCCCGGATCCGGACGAGGTGGTAAGCGCTGCGTAGGTCCAGCTTGGTGAACCAGGTCGCCCCCTGGAGGGAGTGGAAAGCAGTGTCCATGAGAGGCAGGGTGTAACGGTCCTTCTCCGTGATATTATTGAGGGCCCGGTAGTCGATACAAGGGCGGAGGGACCCATCCTTCTTTCCCACGAAGAAGAACCCTGCCCCCACGGGTGACGATGATGGGCGGATAATCCCAGCACTTAATGACTCCTTCAGGTAGGCGTTCATCGTCTCCTTCTCCGGCGCAGACAGGCTGTAAAGGCGACCAGAAGGTAAGGGAGCCCCCTGGCGGAGGTTGACGGCGCAGTCATAGGGCCGATGAGGGGGGAGAGACATAGCTTTCGCTTTGCTGAACACCATACCCAGGTCGTGAAATTCTGGGGGCACCAGAGACAGGTCCGGGGGTGCAGCGTCCGTCGCAGGGGGAGGAGCGGACGGAGAGCAGGCAGCGGACTGAAGGCAGGTGCCCATACAGAACGTACTCCATGCCGATATCCCAGCTGATTTCCAATCCAGGACCGGATTGTGAAGGCGGAGCCAGGGATACCCCAGGATGACGGGCGACACAGAGTTGGGAAGGACGTAAAAGGTCATCTCCTCCCGGTGGTTTCCCGAGATGATGACCGGTAGGGGGACAGTTTGATGTGTCACTCTCCCGAGGGTGGCACGGGAGAGGTGGATTAGGGAGATGGGAGTGTTGAGTGCCTGGCAGCGGATGCCCAATCGGGTTGCCAGGCTTTGTGAAATGAAGCTGCCTTCTGCGCCCGAATCCACCAGTGCGTGGGTGAGGTGCCCAGTGGGGTTATGGCAGAAACGGATGGGCAGCTTCAATTGAGTGAGTGATCCTAACCGATTGACATCCGCGAGGCTTCCAACAGTGACTCGCGGACCCCACCGACTGGCTTTCCGTGGACAACGCTCCACGGTGTGTTGGTCGCCTCCGCAAAACATGAAGAGGCCCAACTCACGGCGGCGTTGTTTCTCCACAGGGGAAAGTTTAGTCCAGCCCGTCACCATCGGCTCCGACTCCTCGGGGCGCGATGCTGGCGGCGCCGCCAGGGGGCGAGCTTGGAACAGGTGCGGCGAGACTCCACGAAGGCGAGAAGAAGATGACCTCCGCCCCGAGGAGCGCTCGCGCAGCCTGTTATCCAAACTTATCGCTAAGGACGTCAGCTCCGCTAGCGTCCCAGGGATATCCCGACCAGCCAGTTCATCCCTCAGATCACTATTGAGGCTGCGGAGGAACAGGCCACAGAGGGAGCGTTCCTCCCAGCCCAATTCCTCCGCCGCTACCCGGAAGTCGACCGAGTGGTCCGCTGCCGACCGGCTTCCCTGCTGGAGAGCGAGAAGCCGATCGACCTGGACCGTTTCGGTTTGAGAATGGTCAAAGACCTCCAGAAAGCGCCTCACGAATTGGTCATAGGTGAGGGTGGCATAACTGGGCCTCGCCATTACGGCGTAGGTCCAAGTTAACGCACGCCCCTCCAGAAGATTCCCTATGTAACCAATTCGGCTGTGATCCGAGGGAAAATCTCCGGGCACACGGTGGAACACGGACTCACACTGCATAATGAACCCCCGCGCTCCGCCGAGCTTACCGCTAAAGCGGGCGGGGGTCGGAATCGGCGTGAGCCGAACCGGTGCCACTGGAGCCGGCTGGATGGCCGCTGGAACAGCAGGAGCCGCGCCACCCTGGCGAGTCGGGAGGAACGGCTGTTGGGGGTCCAAGCGGTTCAATCGGTTAGTTAGTTCTAATAATTGATTAAGAACCACCTGTTGCTGATAAACAATCTGATCCACCCGAGCCTCGAGGATGGTAAACCGGTGTGCGAGCCCGCCGTCTGCCGAGCCGCTCTGCTGAAGCCGTACTGACATAACGTTCGGCTCAGGAGACGCACACACACAGGCTCAGAGTAGTTCAAACTGTTTATTAACAACAGGGATGTTTGGGTGCGTGTCTGCGGAATGTTAATGTGTTGGTGGTGGCGTCTGCTTCGGACCCAGAGGCAGGAGACCGTTCAGCCGGCAACCCTATGGGAGAAATCAGACACAGGGTGATGAGCACACACCAACACAGGAGGAGAATAGGCGAGGGAGAGAAGCTTACTTGTTGGGACAGATGACTGGCGCTTCAAGGATGGAAGCCCGGGAGACAGCCACCTGCAGGGCTCGGTGCAGCAGCGAGGAGAGACGAGGGACGGGATAGTCCGCCGCCGAGGAATCCACCTGTGCACAGGGGAGCAGACTGGAGAGATGAGGTAAGCGATTTTCTTACCAGAGATGAGGATGCTGAAGAGAATGTGGTAGAAGCCCATGAAAGAGGAATGAAGTCTACGGCTTCAGGCCGACGCTCAGGGCGAGGCGGCTTTTATCCTTCGCCGCTGACGAGTAGCAGGTGCATGAGCAGGTGGCGCCGCTGATGAATGGCGCGGCGTGACAGACTTCTTCCCAAATTATAGCCTTCTGCCTTGCTAATACCAACGTGCATTTCTACTGTGTCTGTCTTTAGTGCCATCTCTGCCAACCTGTCAGCCTCCTCATTTCCCCTGAAGCCTACATGAGCTAGGACCCACACAAATTTTACCTGGCTTCCCGTGTTTGGTAGCAAAATTGCCACCATCTCTACTGTGTAAACCCTTAATTTATCAGTCTTTCATCTGTTTATTCCTATACCTTTTCCAGGTACTACCACCCCAAATCCTTTTGCCCCTGTATCAGGTTGTTTTGCAACATCTGTGTGTATCAGTGTATAGTTATTGTACTCCTTCATGACGGGGTAATAAAACTCAATCATCAAGTCAATTATGACCTTTCCTTTCATCTTCACCTCTTGCAGGTGCCAGTCTATATCTGGCCGTACCAACAAACAAGGAGCCACGGCTGGATATATTACTGTCTGACTCATTTTCATCCAAAAACACACAAAGACTTTGCTATGTCATTTCCTATCTGGCTGAAGTTGTCCCTCTGATCTCTTCTGTCCTCCCAGAAATCCTGCCACACTCCTTTTGGAAGATGATGCTCACTGTGTCCCTTCATCTCTTTTTGTTCCAACCTCTTGCCCATTCCGCTGATTGTCTTGTCCCCTTTAAATTCCGTCTTGTCCCTCATCTCCCTGTCACACCACTGATGTTGTTCTCCTGTCTGCCTTGTGAAGATCCACTCTCTGCGTCTCCCAGCTCTATGTTTCCACTCCTGGTTGTTTTTTGTTTAGTTTTCTTTCAGGATTCCACTAAGGCAGGACAGGAGCAATGACTCCTTAAGTCGAGTTGGACTTTTAGTGCAAGAATGAATTATTAATAACACTCACATAAGAAAACAATTCATCGGGTGGTCGGCCGGAGTCCAGGGACCACCAGCCGGTGAAGCACGGCATCTTGGGGGGCCGACAAGAGTCCAAGGACCCCCCAGACCAGAGAATAGGGTGGGTGGGAAGGCCAATTAGAGTCCAAGGACCCCCCAACCAAAAGGAAGAGTGGGTCAGGGGGCCGCCCAGAGTCCACAGGCCCCCAGACCAAAGAACACAGTGAGTCTGGCAGCCTCCCAGAGTCTAAAAGCCACCAGATGAAAGAGCACGATGCCACAGGAGCATCGGGTTCAGACAGTGGAGGTGGAGCAGACTGTTCAGACGGCCATGGTAGAGCAGACTGCTTGGACGACCCAGGTGGAGAGGACTGCTTAGACAAACATGGTGGAGCAGACTGCTCAGCTGAAGAAGGCTGGCTAGGGGCCTGCTCGGGACCCTGGAATTCCATCCCCGATGCAGCCACCTCAGACAGGGAAGAAAAAACAAAGGTGGGTGTCAGGTCAATACAGGGACCAGCAGTGGAGCCTGGTGGAGGAAGGCCAGAAACAGATGCAACTGGGTTCCCCTGTCAGGAGTAAGACAAGACTCTTTAAATACAGATATTAAAAATACTAAAAAGAGTAATTCCCTTAACTCCTGCTCCACTGCTGGCGAGGGCTCTGGTGGTTCAGCTGATCCAGTGACAACAGCTTCAGGAGAAGGTGTGATGACCTCCGGAGATGTTGGTGGAACAGCAGCAGACAGCAGATGAGGTGGACAGAAGCTCAGCAGGGGGCTTCGTTGCTGTAGGGGAGAGGAGGACAGCAGCAGCAGATGAAGGGAATGGAGGAGCTGACGGGACAGCTGAAGAAAAACTCCTGAGCAAAGAGGAGGCTGCTGCTGCTAGGAATCTCTGAGGTGGAGAGGGAGTAGCTGCTGGAGGAGTGGAGCTGAATTCGCTGTCTGCTGCCGCTACCAGTGGGACTGCCAAGAGAGAACCAGGTGAACTGCTTCATGTGGCAGCGGAGCTTGCCTTGTTCGGAGCAGCCAGGAAGAGGCAAGGCACCAGAGTACGGAGAGGAGTGGGGGCTGGAGCTGACAAGTGGTGGAGTGGAGGTACCGGAACTGGAGGGCGCCGTGGAGAGGATCCCAGAGCTGGAGGACGGTGAGAAGCATGAGGCGTCTGCACCAGAGTACACAACTTCATTGGCACAGGCACAGAAGGGGGAGAGCTTCTTACTAGTCTGTGGAGTATCCACTGTAGATTCAGAATGGAGATGAGAAATCCCATGAGTCCTGAATAGCTCCACAGGCTGGGGTATGCCTCAGTTACCTCCGCCGTGCCGCCCAGGAACCTCAAGGTTGCCTCAGGAGTGTGTGACGTCCGGGCGTCTGAAATGAAACCCCCCACTACCCCTGCAGCCCAACACTCATCCTCATCCAGATTAAACACGCTAAAGTCCATACCCGCAGACTCCTTTGGTGGAAACATTCTGTAAGGATACTACTCCGGCAGGACAGGAACAATGACTCCTTAAGACGAGTTGGACTTTTAGTGCAAGAATGATTTATACTCACGTAAATGTCCAGAAATGACAGTTTTCCATTTCTCCCTGCAATTTTATTTATATTTCTCTGGGTTTATGTTAGCATTGTTTTCCTGGCCCGTGCACCACAATTTTATTTTCATAGCTTAGTCCAGTACGTCTTTGACCAGCTTCATCAGGTTGTTGGACAGGTTCCACTGCATGACATTACCATCATTCTTAACGATGCCAATGCTACTCTCATCTCAAGAGATCTGCTCCCACCCCAGTATCCCGGTCCACCTGTTGGCACCACCTGTGCCAGTCCATCTACGAATGACAATGGTAACTGTCTCCTTCTGCTCTGCCACTCCCACAATCTCTGCATAGCCGACACCTGGTTTCCTCAGAAACTCATCCGTCATTGGACCTGGTACAACCCAGATGCCAGAATCTGAAAGGCCCTCGACCACATCATCATCTCCCGTTGCTGGAAGTCATTTGTGACAAACTGCCGTGTGCTCAGAGGAGCACAGCTTGGTAACAGTGACCATCACCTGCTGGTCGCGCAGCTTAAGCTGAAGCTGCGGGCTGATCCTTCTGCCAAGTACCAATCCCACCTGGACTCCTCCCAGCTCCGTGATCCCAACGTCGCCACTGAGTTACGATGTTCTATTAACAACTTCAGTGCCCTGGCCATGGACAAAGTGGGCAACTGGGAGATTTTCAAGAAAAATATCATCCAGTCTGCCCACAATGCTCTGGGACCTTCACAATCTTCCCCAAAATGCCCTTGGGTCTCTCAGGGGACTCTGGACATCATCGACCATTGCCGAGAGGCCCACCTCCGAGGTGATCTGTTGGAGTACCACAGATTAAACCATCTAGGCAATGTGGCCATCGGAGAGGCCAAAGAGAGGTACTGGTCGGAAGAATCCGAGCACTTGGAGTCAGCGGCCAGAAATAACAGCATGAGCCATGTGTTCAGTATGCTCCATCAAGAACGCAATGGCCCACACACCAAGACAGCCTATGTGAAGGACATCAATGGCAATCTCATCACCACTGAGACAGACTGCTGTGACTGCTGGAAAGGGCACTTTAGTCACCTCCTGCATCATCCTCCTGTTCCCGTTGACCCAAATCTCTTAGCCACAGCCAGTACCACTGCTTCCTGTGATTCCTGCAAGACCAATCTAGTCACCCCTGAAATATAAAGGTTGAAACAAATGCAATTTCAGCCTGTCATGCTTTACCCAGAAAGGATAATAAAACAAAGAAATCAATTGTGATGCGTTTTGTGAACAGAAGGGTAAAGAATGACATACTGAGGCAGGCCAGAAAGCTACGGGGAACAGAAGTTTACCTAAATGAACATCTATCAAAAACTAATGCTGAAATAGCACGGCAAGCATGGATGCTGAAAAGACAAAATAAGATACAGGCAACATGGACAAGAAATTGTAGAGTTTGGATCAAACTAAATGGAACACCTGAGGAAGCAAAGAGTATAGTAATCAGAGATCTTACTGACTTAAATAAATATAGATGAACACTGATTAAGAAAATTAAGAGACTATGATAATCCATATCCACACACAAGGCAAGAATAGTTCTTTTGACATATCATGTCAATGTACTTTAAAAAAAAAAAAAAAAAAAGAACTCGCGGCTGCCCTGACCAAGATAAACAATAGGAAAGCCCCTGGAATTTGTGCTATAACTGCTGAAGATGGGCAGAAATTGCACAATCCAGTGGCTCACCCACGTCATCAATCATGTTTGAGTGACAGAGCAGCTCCCCAGTGACTGGACCAGGGGCATCATCCTCCCCTTCTGGAAGGGAAAGGGCGACAAACTCCTCTGCAGCAATCACAGCGGCATCATCCTTTTGTCCATTCCTGGTAAGCTCTTCACCAGGATTCTCCTCAGTCGTGCCCTTCCTGTTATGAACGGCCCCTCCGGGGCAAAAGACAGACCCAGATGCTGAACTGCAGTGTGACATTTATTAACAAAGAGAACAAAAAATTCCAAAAGAGCACAGACATACAAAAAGAGCAAATGAGGATAACTTACAGGAATGTACTCCAGAGCAAGAATGGCTCTGGAGGAAGAGAGGAGATACCCGGAGGAAATAATGTCCATTCAACTCCAGACAAACAATCAATATAGCCACAGTGAAACAATGAACAGGCCGTCCTTAAATACTTGGACAAACAAATGAGCAGCAGGTGTGGGCTGAGCTGACAGGTGAGCTAATCACCCAACTGTCCACATCTGAGGTGGCAGGAGAGCAGACTGTGAACAGTTAGTGGGGGTGTCTGAGAGAGGAGGGCACATAAGTGACAATAAACCAAAATATATACAGAAAACTGACAACAAAATACTGACACACAAACAAAACAAAAATAAATTGAGTCTCAGCTCAGAAGGAATGAGCTCAGACTAATGACACTTCCAGCCATCAGAGGCAGCCATTGCCCTCAGCAGGCCAGCTTCAAGGACAACCGCTCGACCTCAGACCACATCTCTGTTGTTCGGCTATTAATAGAGAATGCCTATGAATTCTGCAAGGATCGCCATCTCTGTATAGCCTTTATAGATCTGAAGGTTGCCTTCAACACCATAGACCACGCTTCTCTTTTGAGTATCCTGCAGATCCTTGGAGCCCCACCAAAGATCGTAGCCCTGCTTTAAGTGCTCTACAGCAGGTTGGAGAGCTGTGTCCATGTGAACTGGAAAGGAGTCCGGCTGGTTCCCCATCAACAGCAGGGTCCAACAAGGTTGCGTGGCCGCTTCTGATCTCTTCAGTTTTGTCATACACGATCTGATGCCCAAGGTCTTCGAGCAGGTCCCTAGCATGCAGTTTGGCAACTACCATCTGGCTGACCTTGAATATGCTGACAATACCATTATGTTTAGCCCATCCTACAGTCAGCTGAGAGATGCTCTAGTTGCCTACCATGAAGAAGCAGCGAAGCTGGGCCTTCAGGTGAGCTGGACGAAGACTAAGGTAATGCATGTCGGTGACAGACTGGACCCACCCCCATTAAAGCTCGGGAATGATGCCGTCGAGTTTGTCAGTTCCTTAGTGTATCTGGGCTCCACACCAATGATGGGGACATGAAACCAGAGCTCATCTGTAGACGTGGCCTCGATGCATCAGAGTGGATAGGTTTGATAGTCGGGCCCTCAGAACCACTGAGAACATCAGGTGGCCCCAGCACACTTCAAATGATGTGTTCCAAGCCCGCACACATCAGCCTGCAGTAGCCCACCTTATTACACTGCGGTATATCCAATCAATCAATCAATGCATCAGATTCATATAGCGCTTTATCATAGACACTCAAAGATGCTTTACAGAAATTAAAGGTCATCCACCACCTAGATGGATGAAGCAGCCACAATACGGCGCCATCCCTTTTTAACTATTCACACACACACACATACACATTCACACAAAGGGCCACTTTAGAGTCTCCAATTAACCTAACCTGCATGTTTTTGGGATGTGGGAGGAAACCGGAGAAATCCCGGGGTAAACCCATGCATACACGGGGAGAACATGCAAACTCCACACAGATCACTGTTGGTCGGGGGCTGGGATCGAACCCACGATCCCACGATCCCCACAATCCCCCGGCCAAGGTTAAACTGTGCTGCCGCAGTGCTAACCACTGTGCCACCGTGCAGCCAAATCATATCATCCAGTCATATCATCCAACTCATATCATCCAGTGCAGCCAATCATATGGCCAAACCATATCCGTTGGTTTGGCCATATTCTCCACCTCCCAGCAGAACACCCGACAAAAGCCATCCTCATGTTCGACCCCAGGGCCTCAGCGTGGAAAAGACCTCGGGGCAAGCCATGCACCAGATGGCTCGATGTGGTGGAGAGAGACCTCCGACAGCTTGGAGTCACTGTTGACGACGCGGAGGAGCTGGCCCAAAATCGGCAATGTTGGCACGCACTAGTTAACCTGATTGGCTCCACACATGGTGATGATCACCCAGCCCTCACCCCGCAGGGGTAGTAAGTAAGTAGTCCAGTACTTCAGTTTAGTATCTCAAGTTTTACACCTTGTCTTTCTGTTTGTTTAAAAGAATTTCACACTCCTGAATCCTGCCTGTGATTTGGTCCTTGCCTACTCCTCAAGAAAAAAGGATGTTTACTTTTTAACTGCTACTTATTTAATTTCTTTCTTGGATATTTATAGCAGAGACAGAGAGTTTGTAATTTTGTTATAGATTTACATTTGTTGAAAGCAAAGTTTGATTATGATTCTGTGGTTGGGGCATCATGGTACCAGGCAGCTAGTTTTAATATTGTTGAGGGATGACTTAAAGGCAGAGAATCCTATTCTAATACAAGAACATTCCTTTATTCATTATTCTATATTAATTAAAGGTGGACCAACACCAGCAGATGACATGGCTCCCTAAATCAGGTGTCAAGGCCTGTCATTTGGAAATCAAGGTCACAAAGTCTAGAGGAAGAGTGAAGAGATACAGAATCCAAGTTGCTTGAGGTCCAGTGTGAAGTTTCTACAGTCAGTGGTGATTTGGGGAGCCATGTAATCTGCTGGTGTTGGTCCACTGTGTTTTATCAAGTCCAAAGTGCAGCCATCTACCAGCTTCTCTCTGCTGACAAGCTTTGTGGAAATGCTGATTTCATTTTCCAGCAGGACTTGGCACCTGCCCACAATGCAAAAAGTACCAATACCTGTTGGTCCACTGTGTTTTATCAAGTCCAAAGTGCAGCCATCTACCAGCTTCTCTCTGCTGACAAGCTTTGTGGAAATGCTGATTTCATTTTCCAGCAGGACTTGGCACCTGCCCACAATGCAAAAAGTACCAATACCTGGTTTATTGACCATGGTATCACTGTGATTGAATGGTCAGCAAACTCTCCTGACCTAAATCCCACAGAGAATCTATGGAATATTGTCAAGAGGAAGATGAGAAACACCAGACCCAACAATGTAGACAAGCTGAAGACCGCTATCAAAGCAACCTAAGCTTCCATAACACCTAAGCAGTACCACAGGCTGATCACCTCCAGGTCACACTGCAATGATGCAGTAATTCATGCAAAAGGAGCCCCAACCAAGTATTGAGTGTGTACATGGACATATTTTTTTTCAGATGGCCAACATTCATTCATTCATTCATTCATTCATTCATTCAAATTCACATTTAAAATAGATCTTATGTAATAATCTATTTTTTGAGAAACTGGGTTTCGGGTTATCTTTAGCTGTGAGCCATAATTATCAAAATTAAAAGGAATAAACACTTATTTATTTTTTATGCAGGGACATGCACAATATGCATTGATCTTAAAAAGGAAAGATGCATTGTACCAGGTTATAGCACAAGTGCAAATTTCCACCTGTAGTACAGGTGGAAATTAGTACATTAACACTTGAAATATATCACTGTGTGTAATCAATCTACATATGAGTTTTACTTTTTGAATTGAATTACGGCAATAAATGAACATTTCTAGGATATTCTAATTTACTTAGATGCACCTGTACTCATGGAAAAAAGAAACAACATATTTATATAATAATTTTTCTGGGGTATTTCACTGTACAGCAAAACAATTAGTTTATTTACATCAGTGTTAATATGAAAAGTTGTTCAATATTTTTTGCTTGTGTTTCTTTTCTCCATGAGTATATTATTATTTAACCTTATACTGCCTTTAGTGGAATAATCCATTCAGGATAAATACTGCATCACTGACTAGCATTGGTGTGCAACTTAATAAAACTGGAGTAAAATATGAAGTGAGATGTTCTGCATGTTTTTTTTTGTGAACGGAATCTCATAGTTAGCAATAGCTTTATAGACGTCTCAGCACTGTATCACTCTTTTCACCTTTTGTTGAACAAAACATTAGCCAAAATATCAGCTTTCTTCTTCTTCTTCTTCTTCTTCTTCTTCTTCTTCTTCTTCTTCTTCTTCTTCTTCTTCTTCTTCTTCTTCTTCTTCTTCTTCTTCTTCTTCTTCTTCTTCCTCCTCCTCCCCCCCAGGGGCCTCCACAGCGGATCATCTGCCTCCATCTCACCCTGTCCCTTGCATCTTCCTCTGTAACACCAACCCTCTCCATGTCCTCCTTCACTGCACCCATGAATCCTCTCTGTGGTCTTCTTCTTTTCCTCCTGCCCGGTAGCTCCACCTTCAACATCCTTTGTCCAATATATCCACTATCCCTCTTTTTTAAAATAATTTTATTATAAGACTATCAGTACAGGTATTTGTATCCAGTGTCCTCTTTTTCATTTTTAAAGGAAAATGATTTTTTAAAGCAAAAAATGACAGTATACAGTATGTATCCAAGTGTGGAGGAAGAGCACAAAATCATTAACTTTGGTATAAGGACAAAGCTAATTTACCTCTTTATTTTGGCATGCCCATATTAGTAGCAGTTGTAAAAAATTATTTCCCTGATTTACCAAATCTATATTCAACCTTGTACAGTGGTGTGAAAAAGTGTTTGCCCCTTCCTGTTTTCTCTTTTTTTTGTGTTTGTCACACTTAAATGTTTCAGATCATCAAACAAATTTAAATATTAGACAAAGATAGCACAAGTAAACACAAAATGCAGTTTTTAAATGAAGGTGTTTATGATTACAGGGAAAAAAATCCAAACCTACATGGCCCTGTGTGAAAAAAGTGATTGCCCCCTAAACCTAATAATCAGTTGGGCCACCCTTAGCAGCAATAGCTGCAATCAAGCATTTGCGATAACTGGCAATGAGTCTTTTACAGTGTTGTGGAGGAATTTTGGCCCACTCATCTTTGCAGAATTGTTGTAATTCAGTCACATTGGAGGGTTTTTGAGCATGAACCGCCTTTTTAAGGTCATGCCACAGCATTTCAATCATATTCAGGTCAGGACTTTGATTAGGCCACTCCAAAGTCTTCATTTTTTTTCTTAATCCATTCAGAGGTGGACTTGCTGGTGTGTCTTGGATCATTGTCCTGCTGCAGAACCCAAGTGCACTTCAGCTTGAGGTCACGAACAGATGGCTGGACATTCTCCTTCCGGATTTTTTGGTAGACATCAGAATTCATGGTTCCATTTACCACAGCAAGTCTTCCAGGTTTTGAAGCAACAAAACAGCCCAGACCATCACACTACCACAATTTACTGTTGGTATGATGTTCCTTTTCTGATATGCTGTGTTACTTTTACACCAGATGTAATGGGACATGCACCTTCCAAAAAGTTCAGCTTTTGTCTTATATATATATATATGAGACAAAACCTGAACTTTTTGAAAAACAAACAAAAAAAATAATAAAAAAAAAAATATATATATATATATATATATATATATATATATATATATATATATATATGTATATATTAGACGTGGACAAAATTGTTGGTACCCCTCTGTGTCGTGGATGGCCCTCACGAGCCATCATAAGATGCCACAAATCGCAAGTGAGTTTGCACAGTTTATTAATGAACAGAAAAGGAACACAAAATAACATGCCACGGGGGGCTAAAACACTCTACAACAACATACAGACGACGATAGGGAATAATGGATACATAAGGAAGCACACTTACGATCACAGAAGTAGAATAGTCCACGTACAAACAGAGGGATGCCCGCTCACGTCTGACAATGGAGAGGTTTTTGACGAGACTGCCGCGCCTCTTCGTTCTCAGCTGCCCTCTTAAGTGGAAAGCCACTGATGAGGCGAATGCGGCTCAGCTGTCAAGTCTGACAGCTGGAAGCCCCTCCGAGCACTGTCACAATAAAGGCTCGGGGAGCCAAAAGGGGCACACAGCCATCACATAGGCGAAGATAGTGCATGGCTCAAGTGCGGACGGAATCGGCGCTAGAACCATGACAGTACCTCCCCCCAAGGGCAAACTACGAGCGCCCTATGACACCCAAGCACCCCCCCCTCAGGGTGGGCGGATGGGGGAACAGGCCTGGAGGGTGAGAACCAGCAAGAGAGAGGGAAAAAAAACCACACCATAACAATTACCGGGAACACCTGGTAATTACAAAGTACAGTTAGCAAGAAAAACAATACTCCATAACGCACAAACGGTACTTAGAACAGGGCAAGGAAAAAAAACAACCATGACAGCGACAGGGAACAATTGAGGCAATTACAGAGTAACGTTAAAAGAAAAACACAATACTCCATAACGCACAAATGATAATTAGAACAGGGTACAAATGAGGCAATTGCTGAGTATGGTTAACAGAAAACACAATACTCCGCAACGCACAGCAAACACACACAGAGCAGGGCAAAAAAGCAAAAACACCAAGAGTTAGGCACGTTTCATCCCTCAGACAGGAGAGGGGAGAGGAGAAAAAAAAAACATGCTAACAACGGCAGAACAACCACACAGAATGACCTTATACCTCAGTGGGACCACACAACAAATGAGGATGACGACAGGCAGAGTCCAATAAAACAGGAGCTGTTCCGGCGGTCTCCCTGCATCCAACAGCCAAAGGGTGATTAAAGGGAAAAGAGCATGTTTGGGGGGCCTAACCCAGTCCCAGGCCCGGCGAGTCTGAATCTCCTGCAGCCAAACCAGGTCGCCCAGTAGAAGGCACAGTACGTCGGGTGGCCGACCCAGGGTGCTAAACTGGCGAAAAAGTTCCTCAGGCGGCCGACTTGCATCCCTCAGCCACCAGAACCGTGGGGAAAAAATGGGTGATGGCCTCCCTGACAAGGGAAAAGACGTGGGAGAGCCAGGCCAAACGTAGGGAACCCCAGCGGCCCCCGGAGGCGATGCGCTGGGATGGTGACGACGATGATGATGACGATGAGCCAGTACAATGTCAGGCGGCAGAGGGTCTGCAGCTCCTTCACCGACCTTGACCCATGCCAGTGCTGCACCCACGACGAGCCCCGATTGGGTCTCAGCTGCACCCACGATGGACCCCGATTGGGTCGGGGCAGCACCAGTGACGACCTCCAACCCCGAACCTGGAACCTCCAGCACAGCGACTGGCTCCGCACCGGTGACCCTGGGAGAAGGCTCAGGAAGAGGAAAAGAACTGGGATCAGAATCCCGGGTAGCGATAGAGCCCAGCGAGATGAGCTCGGGTGCAGCGGACGGCTGCCCCTGGCTCGTCTCCCCGAGAGACAGGCAAAAATGCTCCACAATAGAAAGAAGGGAAACAAAGTAGAGCACTTGCCTGCACTCGAGTTCTTTCGCCGTCCAGGACTTTGATGATCCAGGCTCAGGACGAAGAAAGTTGTTATCTGGCTCCCACTTGGCTACGGCGGGTTCCACAGCCGGCATGATGGTCTCCGCAGCCTGAGGACCCTCCGGCACTGACGTCCACGCTGACGACCCACACGGCGTGGTGGCAGGGGACTCTCGACCCGTTGGATCGGACCGCTCATCTGTGGAGACCTGGGGACGCTTCGTCATTGGCGCAGGCTCCACGCTGCAGTCCGCTCTCCTCTTCTGCCCATGACGTGGCTGTGGGGCTGGAACCAGGCTGACCAGAACTCCAGGCCCCCTCCTCGTCCGGCGACGTAGGCCTGGCATCGTGGACCGCTCAGCGGAAGGAGACACAGAGGCAGCAGGTTTAGTGACAGATGCTACAGCAGGTGGTAGGGGCTCAGGGAACTGTGAACCCCGAACTCCGCCCCCATGTGTCAGACAAGGCAATCACAACTATGAGGAGAAGAATGAACATGCACTTGCCTGTTTCCCGGAGGATAGATGGTGCCTACTGCAGCGGGTGGAGTTTTTCCCTTTCCCCTCCGGATGGTGATGGCAGGTCCCTCAGGTAGACGAGGAGGAGCCGATCGTGGTGGATTGCAGACGGGCCTCGCCTAAGCATGACTCACAGCACTCACAGCAGCCAGAGATGACGTCAAGGAGGAGGGGGAGACAGCCGAGGCGATCCGGGCACGAGGAGCCGACAGGAACAGCTGAGACAGATGACCTGAGGGAGGCGACTGCGGGGATTCCCTCCTGTCGTGATGTGGGAGATGCAGCTGACTGGGAGGCTGGGTTCCTCCGACGACCCGGAGCTGGATCCGGACGGGATTCTCACTGGGGCCTAGTTGTGACACGGTGACGATGCTTACTGGCTGATGGTGAGGTGAGGTTACCAGGAACACATGGCGCCGGGGCTGGACGGGCGACAGGAGCTGAATTCCGAAATGTGGAGCGGGGATGCCTCTCCGTCGGCCTCCTGCCGGGATTTCCCTCCAGTCTACGGATCTCCACTCTCGTCGGGGATGCCGTACTCGAGGGAGAAGGAGAAGGTTCCTGGGCCGTCTCTACAATTAAGGCACACTGTGCCACAATCCATGTTACACTCTCCTTTCCTTCCGGAAAGGAGGTGAGGTGATATCTTAATAAGGACCTCTGGGTGAGGAACAAGTAGTCACCTGCCGCTGGAGTGGGCATGAGACGATGGGCCTTAGCCAGATAGCCGTCGATCTCTTGAAACCACTCAGGGCAAAACCCACGCTCGAGGGCGGACATCCTGTTCACAAGCCCAAGCGAAGGAAAAAAACTCCAAACCACAGCAAACTCACGGTGACAGGCGTCTCAGTTTGGCGGCAGTCTACTGTCATGGATGGCCCTCACGAGCCATCATAAGACGCCACAAATCGCCAGTGAGTTTGCACAGTTTATTAATGAATAGAAAAGGAACCCAAAATAACAAGCCACGGGGGGCTAAAACACACTACAACAACATACAGACGACGATAGGGAATAATGGATACATAAGGAAGCACACTTATGATCACAGAAGTAGAATAGTCAACGTACGAATAGAGGGATGCCCGCTCACGTCTGACAATGGAGAGGTTTTTGACGAGACTGCCGCGCCTCTTCGTTCTCAGCTGCCATCTTAAGTGGAGAGCCGCTGATGAGGTGAATGCGGCTCAGCTGTCAAGTCTGACAGCTGGAAGCCCCTCCGAGCACTGTTGCAATAAAGGCTTGGGGAGCCAAAAGGGGCACACAGCCATCACATAGGCTAAGATAGTGCATGGCTCGAGCGCGGACGGAATCGGCACTAGAACCATGACACTCTGTTAATGAAAGAAAAACCCACAATGGTCACAGAAATAACTTGAATCTGACAAAAGTGGTAATAAATAAAAATTCTATGAAAATTAACCAATAAAAATCAGACAATGCTTTTGAATTGTGGTTCAACAGAATTATTTTAAAAAACAAACTCATGAAACAGGCCTGGACAAAAATGATGGTACCCTTAACTTAATATTTTGTTGCACAACCTTTTGAGGCAATCACTGCAATCAAACAATTTCTGTAACTGTCAATGAGACTTCTGCACCTCTCAGCATGTATTTTGGCCCACTCCTCATGAGCAAACTGCTCCAGTTGTCTCAGGTTTGAAGGGTGCCTTCTCCAGACGGCATGTTTCAGCTTCTTACACAGATGTTCAATAGGATTTAGATCAGGGCTCATAGAAGGCCACTTTAGAATAGTCCAATGTTTTGCTCTTAGCCATTCTTGGGTGTTTTTAGCTGTGTTTTGGGTCATTATCTTGTTGCAAGACCCATGACCTGCGACTGAGACCAAGCTGTCTGACACTGGGCAACACATTTCTCTCTAGAATACCTTGATAGTCTTGAGATTTCATTGTATCCTGCACAGATTCAAGACACCCTGTGCCAGATGCAGCAAAGCAGTCCCAGAACATAACAGAGCCTCCTCCATGTTTCACAGTAGGGACAGTGTTCTTTTCTTGGTATGCTTCATTTTTGCATCTGTGAACATAGAGCTGATGTGCCTTGCCAGAAAGTTCCAGTTTTGTCTCATCTGTCCATAGGACATTCTCCCAGAAGCTTTGTGGCTTGTCAACATGCAGTTTGGCAAATTCCAGTCTGGCTTTTTTATGATTTGTTTTCAACAGTGGTGTCCTCCTTGGTCGTGTCCCATGAAGTCCACTTTGGCTCAAACAACGACGGATGGTACGATCTGACACTGATGTACCTTGACCTTGGAGTTCACCATGAATGTGTTTAGAGGTTGTTCTGGGCTTTTTTGTTACCATTTGTACTATCCGTCTCCTCCTGCGGCCACGTCCAGGAAGGTTGGCTACAGTCCCGTGGATCTTAAATTTCTGAATAATATGCACAACTGTAGTCACAGGAACATCAAGCTGCTTGGAGATGGTCATATAGCCTTTACCTTTAACATGCTTGTCTATAATTTTCTTTCTAATCTCCTGAGACAACTCTCTCCTTTGTTTCCTCTGGTCCATGTTTAGTGTGGTAAACACCATGTCACCAAACAGCACAGTGCCTACTTTTCACCCTTTAAATAGGCCAACTGACTGATTACAAGTTTGTAGACACCTGTGATGTTAATTAGAGGACACATCTTGGTTGAACATGTCCCTATGGTCACATTATTTTCAATCTTTTCTAGGGGTACCATTATTTTTGTCCAGGCCTGTTTCATGAGTTTGTTTTTTAAAATAATTATGTTGAACCACAATTCAAAAGCATTATCTGATTTTCATTGGTTAATTTTCATAGAATTTTTATTTATTAGCACTTTTGTCAGATTCAAGTTATTTCTGTGACCATTGTGGGTTTTTCTTTCATTAACAGAGAGGTACTAACAATTTTGTCCACGTCTGTGTATATATATATAAAGCTCAGTTAATGTTCAAATGGTTTGAAAGAGGTACTTCGTGGACAGTTTTGGAGGATGCATGCTAGATTTCCCAATGCCAAAAACTTGGAAAGATGTAAAACATTCTTCACCCCTTCTTCCCTCTTAATAGTGTCTTAACAGTACAATCAGTATTAACTAGGGTTAATGTAGCCGCTGAATGAGGCTAAATCACCATTATTCTTTACTCATTTTATTTTGTTATTAGTTGTAGTGATTAACATATTCATTCTGACAGGACTAATGTTTTTTTCATTAAGTTATGATGTCACCACTTGCCACCATGTGGCTATTTCTTACCAAGCAGATGAACTAAGGACACTACTATGATTTAGTCAGCTTGACTATGACAAAAGTAACAGTTATAATGCAGAGGCATTATGAACATAGCACACCACCCTTAGGTGTGCTATGTTTCATTCATGAAATGATAGTAAATCTGTGAGTATATTTGCAACTAAATCATTCTGGTATTAAAAACTTACTCTGGATTTATTATCTAGATATTTAATCTTTTTACAATGACATTCAGTTTTCAAATTTAGGATTCAGGAATCCCGCCTCCCCCCGAAAAAGGTAAATAACAAATTTACCTTTAACAAATTTACCAGGAAAAAAAAAAAAGCATGCAAATTTAAGATAAGATAAGATAAGTCTTTATTAGTCCCACAATGGGGAAATTCCAGGATTGCAATAGCACAGGGATAGCAACACTCAGAGCAACAATCAGAAGGCAAGAGAAAAAACAAGAGCAGCAGGTATACATATGTACATATAAATATAAATATATATATATAGACACACAGTGCGGAGCATTGTAGCTAGATGGGATAGATATATAAATATATAATCACAGTGCGGAGCATTGTAGCTAGATGGAATAAATATATGAATATATAAACACACAGTGCGGAGTATTGTAGCTAGATGGAATAATATGTAGATATACAGTATATATACACAGTGCGGAGCATTGTAGCTAGATGGAATGAATATGTGAATATATAAACACACAGTGCGGAGTATTGTAGCTAGATGGAATAATATGTAGATATACGTATATACACACAGTGCGGAGCATTATAGCTAGATGGAATAAATATATGAATATATAAACACACAGTGTGGAGCATTGTAGCTAGGTGGAATAATATGTAGATATATAAACACACAGTGCGGAGCATTGTAGCTAGATGGAATAAATATGTAGATATATAAACATACAGTGCGGAGCATTGTAGCTAGATGGAATAAATATATGAATATATAAACACACACAGTGCGGAGCATTGTAGCTAGGTGGAATAATATGTAGATATATAAACACACACAGTGCAGAGCATTGTAGCTAGATGGAATGAAACAGCACAACCGTCTACTTAGTTATCCTACATGGTATGATTATGTACCCATACATATTCTCACCCTCCATAGCGACCGGTATTTTCCTAGTTGTATACCGGAGGGGACCATTGTGTAAGTCTATTGCGTCTTTTGCATTCAAAACTATTAGGCTGTCACATCTTTTTGCTATCTCTGCGAGCAGCCCTGCTTAGCTTGTACAGTCTGACAGCCGTAGGTAGGAAATTCCTGCGAAACCTCTCGGTTGCGCACCTAGGATGATGTAGTCTGCTGCTAAATGAGCTCCTCAGTGCATTCAGTATGTCCTGCATAGGGTGGAACTCGGACTCCAGCAGCGATGACAGTTTAGCCACCATCCTTCTCTCTCCTATTTCCTCCACTGGGTCAAGGCGCTGCCCCAGGACAGAGCTAGCTTTCTTGATCAGTTTGTTCAGTCTCTTCCTATCGGTTGCTGTAATGCCACTGCCCCAGAAGACCACTCCAAAAGTGATGGCTGATGCCACCACCGTGTCATAGAATGTCTTCAGCAGTGCCCCTTGTACACCAAAAGACCTGAGTCTCCTCAGTAGGAACAGCCTGCGCTGTCCCTTCTTGTAGAGTGCATCAGTATTGTGTGACCAGTCTAGTTTATTGTTCAGATGAACACCCAGGTACTTATAGGATGTCACCATCTCGATGTCTGTTCCCTGTATATTTACTGGTGCTGTGAGGGGTTGTCCTTGCCTGCGGCAGTCCACCACCAGCTCCTTAGTTTTCCTCGCGTTGATCTGGAGGCAGTTCCAATGGCACCAGTCCATGAAGTCCTGGATAAGCCCTCTGTGCTCAGCTTCATCTCCGTTGGAGATGAGGCCAATGATCGCAGAGTCATCAGAGAACTTCTGTAGATGGCAGTGTGTTGTGTTGTGTGAGAAGTCCGCAGTATAAAGGGTGAACAGGAAGGGAGCCAAAACCGTTCCCTGGGGGGCCCCCGTGCTACCGATGATCGTGTCGGACACACAGTCCCGGGTTCTCAAAAACTGAGGCCGGTTTGTGAGGTAGTCCAGGATCCATGATGACAGGTGCTGGTCCACCCCTGCGCACAGCAGCTTGTCCTTCAGGATCATCGGTTGGATGGTGTTGAAAGCACTGGAGAAGTCAAAGAACATGATCCTCATCGCATTCCCGGGCTTCTCCAGGTGGGACAGAGAACAGTGAAGGAGGAAGATCACCGCATCCTCCACCCCAATGCCATGCTGGTAGGCAAACTGGAGTGGATCCATCGCTGGTCCCACCAGGGGGCGGAGGTGAGCAAGAAGCAGTCTCTCCAGGGTCTTCATCATGTGGGACGTCAAGGCCACTGGTCTGTAGCTGTTCAGATCTTTGGGGTGGGAAGTCTTTGGTACAGGTACCACACAAGATGTTTTCCACAGCTGTGGTACCCTCCCCAGCTTCAGGCTCAGATTGAAGATGTACTCCACAATCCCACACAGCTGGTCTGCACAGGACTTGAGGAGCTTTGCGCTGATGCCGTCCGGTCCCGACGCCTTCCTCACCTTGATCTTCCTCAGCTCCGTCCTCACCTGGCTCTTAGTGAGGGTCTGGTTGGGGGGCTGTGTGTTGGGAGTGGGGGGGTGTTGGTGGAGTGGGGAGTGGGCAGCAGGACTTGATGTCTTTAGAGGCAGCAGTGGTTGTTGTGCAGTCAGGGGGGAGGGCGGATGGTCAAACCTATTGAAAAACAGATTCAGATTGTTCGCCCACTCTCTGCCCCCCGTGGCCTTGGGGGAGGTATTCTGGAGCCCAGAGATGGTTTTAAGGTTTCTCCAGACCCCGCTGATGTCACTCTGTTGCAGCTTGTCCTCCATCTTCCTCCTGAAGCTGTCCTTGCCTTCTCTGATCTTTCTCCTCAGCTCCCTCTGTACGGACTTCAGCATCTCCCTGTTCCCCGACCTGAAGATCCTCTTCTTCTCTCTCAAAAGTGTTTTTATCTCAGGGTTGATCCAGGGTTTGTTGTTTGAGCAACACCGTATGGTCTTGGTGGGAACGGTGTTGTCCACACAGAAGCTGATGTAGTCCGTGATGGTGTGAGTGAGGCCATCGATGTCCTCACCATGTGGATCGCAGAGCTGCTCCCAGGCGGTGGTTTCAAAACAGCCCTTTAGAGTGTCCATTGCCTCCTCAGACCATAACTTCACTGTGCGCATGGCCGGAGGTTGTCTGTGCTCTAGGGGTTTGTACACCGGCCAGAGATGAACCAAGTTGTGATCCAATCTCCCGAGTGGGGGAGTTGTGATGAGGTGTACGCCTCCTTAGTGTTTGCGTAGAATAAGTCCAGTGTTTTATGGTCTCTAGTGTGGCATGTGACATACTGGGTAAACGTGGGTAGAATGGGAGACAGTGAAACATGGTTGATATCGCCTGAGATGAGGAGAAGAGCATCTGGGTGTTCCGTCTGCAGCCTGCCAGTTACTGAATGGATGACGTCACGCGCTGTCCCAGCGTTCGCCATCGGATTTGCATAAACAACAATGCAGGTCACGTGTGAGTATTCCCTTGGGAGATATGTAGGCTGCATGCTAACAGCTAGCAACTCGATGTCTTTGCTGCAGTGTTGTTGTTTAACAGTGATATGTCCCGGTCTGCACCAGTTGTTGTTAACATACATTATCACTCCACCGCCATTTCATGTTGGGGTTGGTATTTTGCCACTTTTCATTTGAGTTCGTAATGTGGGTATTAGCCGCGCTATTTTGTGCTTGAGCCTTTGTTGTTTATCATTTGATCTTTGTGGGGGGGTTTTTGTATTTTGCTGTTGGTCATTTTTGTGTCTGTGGTCTTTTACGTTTCTCTCCCTCCTAGCCTGTTTCCCCCTCCACACAACCGAGGGTGGTCTTGATTGCTTTCTGGTTGGTGGGGGGGCTTCCTGGATGTCACAGTGGATGCCTGGAATGCACCACTTGAACGGGGGATACTGTGATGATCCCAGCACTGAGCTAATCCGCGCTCGAGTCACTCAGTATTCTCTCTTTTTTCTTTATATTTCCTGCCCTGTTATTATTGGTTTTCCTGGGGCTTTTAATGCAACAGCGCCGCAGCTGAACTTCCACCTGTCAAGCCAAGCCGGCACTGTCACAGCTGATCATGATTTGGGTGATTATGTTTTCTCCTCTCCTGTTTGGTTCATTGCCCTTGTTATTAGTATTTAAGGGAGCAGCTGGGGCTCACTCCTCGCTGTGGCCTACGTCAACCTTAGGCTGGAGTCGCTATGTCCGGCTCCAGTCCTGTTTCAGCGTGAGGTTCCATCCCCGCTACTTCATGTGTAAGTGTTTATTCTACGGCATCAGGTTTCACCCTCGCTACTCTCTTGTATTGGTATTTGTGCTCTTTATTTGTGTTCAATGTTTAGGGTATGTGTTTTGCCCCGCATGGCTCTTTATTTTGTGTTTTCTGTAAATAAACAAGCAAACTCACTGTTGGCATTTGGCACCTCATTTATGCCCTGAAAAGGGCAAACATGACACCTGGATGGATGAAGCAGCCATGGTATGGCACCAAACCCTTCACCATTCACATATAGGGCCACTTTAGAGTCTCCAATTAACCTAACTTGCATGGTTTTGGCCTGTAGGAGGAAACCTAAGTACCCAGGGTAAACCCACTCAGATACGGGGAGAACATGCAAGCAAACTTCACACAAAAGGGTCACTGATGGTCAGGGGGTGGGATCGAACCCACGATAGTCAGGGGTGGAATCGATCCCGTGACCTTCTTAGTGTGCTGCCACAGTGCTAACCACTACACCACCGAGCTGCCCCCATCAACCCCTCCATCTCCCCATAAATTATGCCTATGTGTCCATCACCATGACAGACAAGATGTCATGTGTGTCCTTACGGGGCAGAGATACAGACCCAGGCACTTAATTGTGTTGGTGACATTTATTAATAGAAAAGCCATAAAGTCCAAAAATAGTGCTGACAGGCACAAAACGGTAACAAATAATAACTTACAACAATGAGCCTCTGAGCAGGGAGCGCTCTGGAGAAGTTGCAGAAATACTTCAGAGGCTGGGAAGACGAGAGTGAACAGGAGTAGAACCAATATAACCACAACAACACAGTGAAAAGGCAAAGCTTAAATACTTGGAGGTAATGAGGAATGATAAGCAGCAGGTGTGGCAAGGAGCGGGCAGTCACTAAATTCTTAAATCACTCACAGTTGAGGTGACTGAGAAAACAGGCTGTGAGAAGAGGGTGGGTGTGTCTGGGAGCAGAGGAAGGAGGCTCGTGTCAAAAAAACAAAACAACACAAAAACTAGACAGGAATAATCATAAGTGACATAAACAGAAATAAAATGAGAGTCTGAGCTCCAGAGAAATGCTGAGCTCAGACTCATAACAGACCCCCCCCCCCCCCTTTAAGGGGTGGAATTCCCAGACGCCCCAAGTTAACACCAAAATGGACCCCCACCCCCACCCCAAGAGAAGGAGTACAGCAAAAAACACCCCGGGTGGGGGATGGGGGAACAGGCTAAGGAGGGAAAACACAAACCAGCTCAAGACCCACACCTGTGCAGGCTAGACCCCCCTAGATCCCACAACAATGTAGTTCAGGTGGCTGGCTGAAGTCCCAGGCCAGCCAGGCAGCATGGTGGTACAAGTCGGGTGGCCTTCTGGAAAACATGGACCACCCAGCCCAGCAGCCCAGTCCTGCAGGTGGCTGGCCAGAGTCCTTGAGCCACCAGGACCGGAGGGGTGGCCCAGGAGGCAGCTCCCCCACGGGAAGGCCCAAAGATGGGAAGCAGGGCTGGAGAAGGTGGACCAAGATGGTGTCTGGATGACCGGCAGCACCCTTGGCAGCCAAGGATGGAAACAATGTAGCACCCGCGGTGGCTCCCGGCTGGAGCTCTGCAGCACCCGCAGTTTCTCCAGGCTTGAGCATAGCAGCGTTCACAGTGGACCCTGACTGGGCCAATGCTGCACCCTCGGTGGCCCCCGGGCTGGGGCAAAGTGCCCATGGTGAACCCAAGCTGGAGTGCAGCACTCACATAGGATTAATGCTAGGGCACAGCACCAATAAGGATCCTCGACTGTGACGCCGCACCCACAAGGACTCGGATTGAGAAGGTGGAACCCAGATGATGGCCTCGAGCAAAGGGGAAACTGCATCCATGGAGGACACGGCCTGGGTCGGAGCTGCACCCATGGAGGTCCCGGGTTGGAACGAAACACCCACAATGACCTCATCAGGGTGAGTTGGACCCAAGATGACCTCCAGCGGAGAGCCTGGACCCATGGAGACCTCTGGCAGTGTTGACATGTCTCCGGTGACCCTGAGAGAAAGCTCAGACACACATGGAGAAGAGGGTTCAGGGTCAGAGGCAGCGGCGGAGCCTGGCGAGGTGAGTTCAGGTGCAGCAGGTGGCTGCACCTTGGTCTCCTCACCAAAAGCCATGCAAGATTGCTGTAAAACAGATAATAGAAAAACAAAGGAGAGCACTTGCCTGAGCTCGAGCTCCACCGCAGTCTAAGACTCCGACAATCCAGGCGATAATGTAATCTCAGGCTCGGCCCTCTGGAGGTCAAGCTCCAGTTCCAACTCTACTATGGCGGCCTCTGCAGCAGACATGATGGTTGTATCAGTCTTGGGGCCCCCAGGCGAAAGGACCCACGCTGGTGGCTCATCCAGCGTGGCAGCAGGGGGTCGACTCACCACTGGCCCTGGAACTGGATCCTCCAGGGCCTCAGGCTCCTCCAACGTCCAGCGGTTCAGTTCTGGGGCCGGCAGACACTCAGGGACAGATGTGGGAGACATGGAGAGGGCAGGTGAGTAATTGATTGCTGCAGCAGGTGGGGAGAGCTCAGGGGACTACATGTCCTGAGCCTACCTACCTGGAATCAAGCAAAGCATATCATCATAAAAAGAAGAGGGAAAAAAATGACACTTACCTGTTTTCCTGGTATAGGATGTTGCCTGCTTCAGCGGGTGGAGCGTCGTCCCTCTCTGTGGCTATGGTTAATGTTGGCCCCTCTGAGGATTGTTGAGGAGCCACCCCTGTAGTCACGAGGATGAAAGCAGCTGGGGAACAAATGTAGGACCTCTCGGCAGCGGGAGAGGACACCGAAGGAGAGGGAGGAACAGCACCTACAGACCCGAGGGAAGCTGATAATGCCGCTGGAGAAGAGCGGAGGGAGGGCTGCACTGCTGAGGGGAACTCCTGCTTCGGTGTTTGAGAAGAAGCTGTCAGAGAGGCAGAGTTATTCTTCTGGCGGTCTGGAGTGGGATGACGGTGCCACCGTGGAGTTGGTGACGCACACACTGGAGCTGGAGGTGACGCTGGCGAAGTAAGGTGGGAGGAGGATGTTGGCTGTGGAAGGCGCCTCTGCCTCAGCTGAGCTGGAAATGTACCCATCTTTAAATCAGGAAATGACTGCTGGAGCGTGCAGACCGTGGACAGCAGTTCTGCATCCTGTGGATAGCTCCATAGGCCGGGTTGTGCCTCCAGGATTCCCACTGCTCCATACAAACAGTCCCATGTCTGCTTTGGTTCGCAGGTGGTGAGAGCCTAATCCACAAAGTCTTGGATGAAGTCCTCCGCCCATTCCTCCTTCACCGTTGGAGACCCTGCTGCCAACCCTCCTTTGCTTGAGTGAGGTTGGCGCACTGGTGACATAATTAGCTTCACAAGGCAGGTGCATAACAGAACGGCAAAAAGGGGGAAAAAATGCACTAACACAACAACTGGGTTTTTTCATTGGCGATTATATTCTGTCATGTGTGCCCTTACGGGGCAGAGAGACAGATCCAGGTGCTGAATTGTGTTGGTGACATTTATTAATAGAAAAAACATAAAGTCCAAAAACAGTGCTGACAGGTACCAAAAGGTAACAAATAAAAACTTACAATGAGCCTCTGAGCAGGGAGCGCTCTAGAGAAGTTGCAGAAATACTTCAGAGGCTGGGAAAACGAGAGTGAACAGGAGTAGAACCAATATAACCGCAACAACACAGTGAAAAGACAAAGCTTAAATTAATGGAGGTAATGGGGAATGATAAGCAGCAGGTGTGGCAAGAAGCGGGCAGTGACCAAATTCTTAAATCACTCACAGCTGAGGTGACTGGGAAAACAGACTGTGAGAAGAAGGTGGGTGTGTCTGGGAGCAGAGGAAGGAGGCTCATGTCAAAAAACCAAAACAACACAAAAACTAGACAGGAATAATCATATTTGACATAAAATAAACAGAAATAAAATGAGAGTCTGAGCTCCAGAGAAACACTGAGCTCAGACTCATGACACAAGCAGGGACTCAGAGCCGATCCCTGATGTAATCCCACCCCCACGCTTAACCCATCTGTCACTCCTACAGCACGCTTCACTGCTGTCCTCATACATGTCCTGCACCACCCTCACATACAGTACTCCTCTGCCACTCCTGACTTTCTCATACAGTACCACAATTCCTCTCTTGGCACCCTATCATGTGCTTTCTCTAGATCCACAAACACACTGTGCAACTCCTTCTGACCTCCTCTATTCTTCTCCATCAGCACTCTGAGAGCAAATATTGCATCTGTAGTACCCTTTCTTGGCATGAAACCATACTGCTGTTCACTGATTGTCACCTCTCCTCTTAACCTGGCTTCAACAAATCTTTCCCTTGTCTTCATAGTGTGGCTGATTAACTTTATGCCTCTGTAGTTATGACAGCTCTGAGCATCACCTTTGTTCTTGAAAACTGGTACCAAAACACTTCTTCTCCACTCCTCAGGAGATTATGTTAAACAATCTGGTTAAAAAGTCCACTGCCATCTCTCCTAAACATCTCCATACCTCCACAGGTATGTCATCTGCACCAACCGCCTTTCCATTCTTCATCCGCTTCAAAGCTGCCCTCACTTCTGCATTGCTAATCCTTGAGACTTCCTTGTTCACCATGTTTTCTTCATCGATTCTCCTCTTTCTCTCTCTCTCATTTTCTTTATTCATAAGCTCTTCAGAGTACTCCTTCCACCTTCTCAACACATTCTCACCATTTGTCTCAAGTCTTTTTCTCCTTCCTTAGTGTCCAGCCTCTCATACAACTCACTATTTGCCTTTTCCTTTGCCTTTGCCACCTCTCTCTTTGCCATGCAACTAGATTCCAAATACTCCTGTCTACTGTCTTCATCTCCCTGACTATCCCACTTTTTCTTTGCTAACCTCTTCCTTTGAATACTTTCCTGTACCTCCTCATTCCACCACCAAGTCTCCTTGTCTTCTTTCCTCTGTCCAGTGACTGATCTGCACTGACAATATACGAAGGAAAAGGTGCCCTTTTGACTTCATGCACCACGGCTAATGACTATAGCATTAGCAGATGGGAGAACAGTGGTTAGTCTCGTAGCTGGTTGGTTTCTTGTTCATATCCTCAGGTTGGTAGGGATAAGATGGTATGTTCCTTCTTCTTCCGGCTTTCAGAGAGAGCAGATGCTTTTTCTCTCCCTCTCCCACCTCCCATTCCCTTACTGATCCCAGCTTGCTGTGTTCTGTCTGTGTCGCTCTTCTTCTGGCTGAATCTTATTCCAAATGGAAAATTATGGATTGGTTGGTGGGCTTTATATGTGATTGACACCACTTCAAAAAAAGATCGGGCTAGGGGGAGCCCAAGTGGACTCATGGACAATTGGGAATTCATGTGTCTGTGTGATTCGACTGAGATGCGGAAGACATCTCTATTTGTTTGGCTTTTGATCACAGGATTTCTATTTTTGGCTCTGGAGTTTCCTGATGTATCAGAAATTAAAGAAGTTGGGAGAGCTGATCAAAATGCGGACCCGGCAAAGATCCTTCAACAACAAATTCGACCAGTTGGGGAGTGCACTGATAGCGGCAATGGTGAACTGAATGGTGGCTGATTACATCTGGAGTCGCTGGTGCTCTCCAGGGAATGATTTTAAAGCCTGTATATGGAAATTATGAAGCACAGAATCGCAAGAGAGATGGAAATTCTATGCTCTGAGTGAGCTGTGCCTTGACCTTGATTCGGCGCCCTTTCCTCCTGGATGAAGACAAAACAGAAGAGAATTTGGCTTCTCTTTAACCCAAACATTAACATCAATTGCTGTTGTTCAGCAGACCGGACTCTTCAAGAACAGCGCTATCATGTGTCTAATACAGAACTTTGCCATCTGGCATGCACGAAGAGAGAGAGACTCTGGGACATGCTTATCTGTGTTTTGAACACATGAACATAACAACTATCCGTTGCCAGGAGGCGCCCCCCCTGTTGTACATCAGCAACTGCAATATTCAACACTGCACTCACACTGATTATTATCTACATGCTGACTACACATACACTGGTCTCTCTTCGCTCCTTTGTATTGTGTGATCTGTATTAGTCTGCTAATTGTGCTTAGAGGGGTTTTTTTTCTATGTAATCACAATTTAGGTTATCTATGTAATCTTTATTTTGATTAACTATGTTTTTTCTCTCTGCCTATTGTGTCATTCCCTCCCCCATTCCCCCTCTTTACCCTCCACTGATGACAGGCGCCCTCATGGCAGCCGCGTCATTGGAGGCGCTTATCGCGCGCCCAATGTCAAGTCAAATTCCTCGTTTGTTTACACTGTAAATATGCTTGGCAATAAAGCTTTCTTGATTCTGATTCTGATTCCTTCTCTGTCTGTGGTCCATTGGCAGCTACAGCTTACACATTACAGTCATCTCAAAAAAGCATCCCAGAAACCAAGATGGATGTCCCCATGAAAACCACACTCATGCTAGCTCTTGCAGAATACAACAAATATATAGTCAATTGATGAATGTATCTGCAAACATAATGAGGAAGACATGAATTGCCAAAGGAACATTTGTTTCTCATGTGTAATAATAATGGTTTACATTTATATAGCACCTTTCAAGAAACCCAAAGCACTTTACAATGAAAATCCATTATTCATTCACTCCACAGACAGACAATGGTAAAGGTAAGCTACTACTGTAGCCATAGCTGCCCTGGGGCAGACTGACGGAAATGTGGATGCCAATCTGTGCCAACGGCCTCTCCAACCACTACCGAATATTTATACACATTCATACCCAGTGTCATGGACACTGGAGGCATGGTGGGTAAAGTGTCTTGCCCAGGGACACAACAGCAGGATGGCTGGGGAGAACGAGATTCAAACCACCAACCCACTGGTCATTGGACGACCAGCTCTACCTCCTGAGCCACTGCCGCCCACATTTCCCTCCTCCATTCCATTTTTGCTGAGCGGCAAGCTGGACAGCAGGAAGTTTCACTTTTACATGGGCTTTGGCATGACTCAGCCGGGACTCAAACCCCGACCTCCCAGTTGTGGGCTGGATGCTCTATCCCTAGGCCACCACTCTGGTATTTATTTGTCTATATAATATTTAGACTACATAAAATAATTTGTATTCTCATTTCATGAATGCTGAACATTATCTCGGGCTGCAAAAAAAAAAAAAAAAGAAAAAAGAGAAAAAAACATAAAGTACTTGTTGGACACACCACAAATCAGTGCTGCTCCAAAGTTAAGAAATGCACCAACAGCCTTTCTATGTGGAGTTTTCTTCTTTTGCTTGTGTAGGTTTACTAACCCCATCTCACCAAAAGTAGTACAAATTAGGCATCGCCTCCTAATGGTTAAGATTAGGAAAAACATTTGGGTTAGGTGTCACCTCCTCTAATGGTTAGAGAAGAAGTTAGAGAAAGTGAGAAACATTTCTCAATGGTGCCAGCTTTGTTAAGCCCATGGAAAAAAGGGTTAATGTAACTAGTTGTTGGGAGTGCCTGGCGTTGGTCCTGAGATCGGAAAAGCATTGTATAAATGCAGGTCCTTATCCAAGTGATGTCGTCCAAAAGCATCATATGACAAGAGGAAAAGATATACAGTAGCTGCAAAGGATGCACTTAAAGAAACCCATAGTATTTTTTTTCCTAATAAAGGTCCTATTTATTGCCTAAAGCTACTCTGAAAGTAAAAAGAATGCACATGCAATGAAGCAAACGATATGGGTCCAGATTCCCATCTCTGTCATATAGTATTTGATAGAACACTGCCTTGCACCACGAGCACCCCCACAATCTCTTGACGACAACTTTGTGGCTCCACTAAAAGCAGGTATTGCACTTCAAATACTGGCACAGGCAGACGTGACCAAACAGTAATACTGTATATCACGCACCCAGTGCAACAGCATGATGTGATACATAGTGTACTTGACTATGTCCACTGTTATATATGTTTTTAGCACATTATTGTGAAATGCAGTGTAGTGACGTGCACATCCCATCACACCACTGCACCGCCCTATTTAAGGCAGAGTGCATCCATATTCCATCTCTTTGCTGGATGTCCCTCTGCTAGGTGCCATGCCGTGTACTGCACTATCTATAGTTTAATAAAGCTGTGTTCACCAACCATCACCTTGCCTCATTCTTCACCCAGGTATTTCCATACATGGCATTTGGCGATGGAGATTTAACTCATGGAGGCATGTATTACACCGCTTCGTCCTTTCCTCGAGCTCCTGGGTGAACCACCGGTTTCATGGAGGCATTGGCCTATCAGATGCATATTACAGCGCTGGACCTTGGGAAGCTATATAGGGTGAGAACGGGGGTGCTCCTTGTTCACAACCTGTGTATTGAGGGCCAGAGGGTCTTTCCAATGCTCGGCAAAGCGGTGGAGCTGCTAGCTAAACGTTTCTCCACCCCAGACAGCGTGACTGTTCAGAGAATTCGTTTTCGCCGGAGACGCCAACTGGTAGGTTAGCCTATCCGCCAGTATGTCATTGACTTGAAGCAGCTAGCCAGCGAATATCATTTTGGACCAGTTGAAGATGAAATGGTAGGCGACCAACTAGCAGAGCACATGTGATAAACCACAGTTAATTTATGTTTTAACAGGGAAGGGGTGCAATCACTTTTTCCCACTGGGCCATGTAGGTTTGGATTCTTATTTTTTTTTACCTTTAATAATAAACACATTCATTTAAAAACTCTATTTTGTGTTTACTTGTTTTATCTTTGTCTAATATTTAAATTTGTTTGATTATCTGAAACATTTACATGTGACAAAAAAACTGATAAATCAGGAAGGGGGAAACACTTTTTCACACCTCCTGGAGTTCAAAAGATGTTACACAGTAGTTGAACATTGTACTAGTTTAAAGATTCCTTGTTTGACTACCTTTTTTTTTTTTTACAAACCACTAAAAGCTTTTCATTTTTAAAATTAACATAATTTGGAATCAGGATTAAATAACTTTGACTGCATTATGAACCTGTAACAGAGTTGACGCTTGCTCCAATATTGTAGATTGCAAGGAGATCGTTGTTGCCGACCTTTCTCGGTGAACATGAGCAAACAAGAAAATGAGTCTCCTCTGCAGCGGTCTGATTTACCCTCTAGGTGGGATATGTGGTAAGGCTGAGGGATAAAAGGCAGTAAGTAATTAAAGCATGTTTAAAGAAAGTAAATGCTACTTTCACGTCACCGGAGGGAGGATTTTGCCTGTGATGTGGGTAATCCTGGAGAGGGTCGAGCTTTGACAGGGAGGGAAGATGGATGGGGCAGTGGTGGTAGAGGGCGTGGAGGTCGTTAAATGGAGCAGTGAACCAAAGATCTGAATCAAAAGTGCTCCCTTGCCTGTCATTTGGACCACTGATTGCCCATAACTAAAACATAGATATACATCAACTCACCTAGAGTATGCACAGTTGTCATACTAAGAATCCTAAAGTAAAATCCTTCCCATGCATGCATGAGGTATCTAAATTGTATGTCTTGTGAATTCATAAAGATTTTAATTTCCTTATCCAAAGTGGGATGTTTGTCTAACATAAGAAAGGAGGCTTTCCTCTTTCTCAATATGAGAATGCCTCATGCATCTTTGCAAAGCATCACTTTTGAGTTTAATGACAGTGTTTCCGAGCAAACTGCCTTTTATATCACTGTGGGAAGACTCCATGTTGTGAAATTCAGTGATTCCAGGCTAGAACACCAAAAGTAGTCTTCGTTTTGTGACCACTTAGATTACGAAGGGTCACATTGTTGCATTTAGCAACTTTAGGGTTAGTGTGTGGACAGATTTATTGAGACATGTGAGAAAGTTCCAAAGTGGAGAAGCACAATCTTACAGCACACAAAAATGGATTATTATTATTATTATTATTATTATTATTATTATTATTATTATTGTTTTTAATGCAATAAATAATTTTGTGTTTAGGGGAGTTTTGGGTCCAGGAGTTCCACAGCAAGGAGGTGAGAGGTTGTTGCTGGGTGAGCATGCAAGACCCAAGGAAGACAGGTCAGCAGGCTGGCAGACAGATTGGGTTTGGACAGGGTTTACCGCATGACAATCCTGCACGGAGCAGCTCCAGACTGAAGCTTACGTAGCCCGGGACTGGTGATTACCCACAGGTGTGAGCAATCAGCCAGCTGTAGCCAGTCTCCCTCCTTGGTTCCTGAAGAGAAAGTTTAAGCAATCCAGATCGTAACACAGAGCAAGATGGTGCACGCTCACCTGGATCCACTACAGCCACTCATTCAGTACCTCCTACAGGCCTATTAATGCATAACTTTTTTTTTTAGTTTTTTGGTCTGTTGGAGGAAATTGGAGCAGCCCGAATAAGCCCACACAACACAGAACATACAAACTTCACACAGTAGGGCCCTGCCTGGGTTCAAACCTAGGCCCTCTTCTATGTAAAATGATGGGTGTGATGTTAACTTTTTTGAGATGTTGCTAGTTAAAAAAGGAAGGCTGGTCAGGAAAACCGAAAATTCAAAGTGGAATGGACAGAAAAATATACCTTGATTCTGCCAAAGACCAGTACCAATCTGATGTGCCTGGTTTACAGTAACACAGTTGGCATCATAAAGTGGTAATGTAAAATGTCACTATGAGACCAAGGTTGGCTATTTGGAAGAGCACTAGCCACAGAATACTGAGGTGAGAACAATCATCTCATCACACCTTGTGTTCTCAGGTTTAATGCATTGATTACAAGTCTACAGTGTGGTGGTCCGGGCGCTGAGTTTATCCGCTCCCGGGCCGCTCAGTATTCTCCCTTTTGTCTCCTTCATTTCTGCATAGTTTATTTTGGTGCTCCCAGGGCTTTTACTGTGACAGCACCGAACCAAACTTCCGGCTGTCAAAATCTAGCCGGCACTGTCACAGCTGATCATGATTTTGGTCATTACGTTTCCTCCTCTCCTGTTTGGTTCATGGCTTTTTGTTATCAGTATTTAAAGGCCAAATGTCACGTAACAGGGTCCTTAAAATGTCTTGAAACTAGATATAAAAGGGAACCGATCCGTTCAGGTCTTGGTGCATATGCTTCAGTAACTCCGGAATATTTGTTAATTTAAAACTGCCGCGCTTGGCCTGACGTTCCTACTCACGGCCCCCGGAATCGCCTGGGAAAGAAGGCGGAAGTGACGAAATTGATTGTACCTTAGTTTGATGCTTGGGGTATCCCGATTGATTGTTTATATGGAGACTGGAAGATTGAAGTGAGCAACAAGAAAGAAAAAATTGGATATTTCACCCATACCTTAAAACGGGGCTATAAGGGACAGCTGGGTAATAAGGGACACTTTTCTGGGAAATGTTTTCATACCTGTCAAATGATATGTTTTCGCCGTATTTTAATACCGTAAAACGTGGCTATAAGGGACGGCGGGGTAATAAGGGACACTTTTCTGGGAAATGTTTTAAATGTAATTTGTGTTGTTATTGCCAAATATTTTAAGGATTCATGGATATTTGACAATAACAACACAACTCAGCGTCCGGCTCAAAATAAAAAAAGCAGAATTCTGGATTTGGAAGGCGATTCCTTTCTGTCCCACAGCCGCAGGACAGCTGAAAGTGTTAGGCCATCAGCCTAATGACTTCTCATTGTAGTGATAATAGCTCACGCTGATCGATCTGCCCGCCCCGGCCATCAGCCTAATGATTGAGTCCACACTTCTCAATGTAGTGAGAATAGCTCCCGCTGAGCGATCTGCCAGCACCCTAGCTGTGGGTCTCACACACACGACGTGTTCCTCAACACACTCAATAATTTTTGTTCCCGTATATTTTTCTTTTGGGCGTACAGAAATGGCAATACGCCCGTATTTGCTAAAATTGCATTTTCGCCGTATTAAAATACAGCAAAAACGTCTCTCTTGACATGTATGCGCCTCCATTCTCATATTCATCTGGTCAATTTCTTGACAGCAGCGGCTCTCCTCCACTGTAATAATAATGGCTTCCGAAAAATCAATATTTATGGGGCGCCCTCGACAGACCCCCTTCGGCTTCCCAATTCTGGAGGCGATTAATGTCCAATTCAATGACATTTTCCACTGGTTCTGCTCTCTGGTCATCGTCGGAACTGTTGTCATCAGACAAAGCGTCTGATTCCGTCTCGGACGGCTCGAACCTGTAAGGTTCTATGCCTCTGTCACTGTCTGAACCACTGACAAAAAAAAGACAAAAACAAAAAACAAAAAAAAGACAAAAAAAAAAGACAAAACTAAACTAATTTGTTCACAATCGCTGTCACTTTCCGTCATGATTGTCCAATGTTGATAAATGTGAATGTGGATAGGCAGGGCAGCCAGGGTACAACTTGTGACGTCAAAATCATGGCCGCGGTCTGGATTGGCTGTCAAAAGCCAGTGAGCAAGGCGGGGCCTTCGCCTGGTGTATTTTGTGCAATTATGTAAATATGGGTGGGTGATATGGTCTCCGGTATGAATATTTGGTTTAAGCTATGTGTATTTTATCAAAATTCGTTGTCATTTAGAAAAAAAAATTACGTGACATTTGGCCTTTAAGGGAGCAGCTGAGGCTCACTCCTCGCTGCGACCTACGTCTACCAGGACTGGAGTCCCTATCCCCAGCTCCAGTCTTCCTTCTGTGTTTGGTTCGTCCTTGCTTCATCGTTCGTAAGTGTTTATTCTATAGCGTCAGGTTCCGCCCTCATTACGCTCTTGCATTGATGTTAGTGTTCTTTATTTTGTGCTCTAGTTTAGGGTATGTGTTTTGCCCCACGTGGCTCTTTATTTTGTTCTTTCTGTAAATAAACAAGCAAACTTTATGTTGGCATCTGGCGCCTCATTTATGCCCTGAAAGGGGCAAGCACGACATACAGGGCCTTTTCTCTCATTATCTCAAACCATCATGCTGTGTTGTTACTGAACGAGTAGTTATAGGTTTTATAAAAAAAAAAAAAGTTGTAGTATTCACTCAGTTTCTCTTATGGTATGGGCAACTTGGTGGCTTGGATTTCAGCATGCCATAGGTCTAAATCAAGGGGGGGACGGGGGAACATGTCCATCCAACCTGGATAAAACAGAGAATTGTCCTCCCAAATCATCAAAAACCTTTCTACAGTCATGTGAAAAAATTAAGACACCCTGTATAAGCCTTTATGTTTTGTTTTGTTTTTTTAACATATTTGTACATATGGATATTTAAAATCAATGTTAAAAATACTGGGAGATTCACATAATACAACTAAACAATTAAAAATGAATTAAAGACTTTTCTCAAATTTTCTGTGAAATGTAATTCTAAACAAATAGTGAGGAATAAATTAGGACACCCCCCCATCTTTTTTAGGACACTCCCTCATTCAGTCCCACTTAAAATAGCTAAAATAAATGTTAAAAAATTCAAATAAAAACAAAAGCAAGGTTAGAAATAGATAGGTGAACATTTCTTAATAAAGAACTGAATATTTAAAGGGGTGTCAAAAAATTTTCACAGCTGTATATCATGTTACATAACTGAATAAAATGCAGTTGAAACACCAAAGCAAAGAATAATTTTTTTTTTCTTTAAAATTTTCAGCTTTTCTCATAGATTTATAACTTTTTTTTTATTCATTTGGGTTTTGTTTTTTGTTTTTTTTTGTATACCTTATTAATCCCCAGAGCGAAATTCAGGGCCTCCACCTGGATGGATGAGGCAGCCATGGTGCGGCGCCAATCCCTTCACCATTCACACCTAGGGCCACTTTAGAGTCTTCAGTTAACCTAACTTGCACGTTTTTGGCCTGTAGGAGGAAACCAGAGTACCTGGGGTAAACCCACACAGACACAGGGAGAACATGCCACTCCACACAGAAGGATCACTGACGGTCAGGGGGTGGGATCGATCCCATGACTGTCTTACTGTGCTGCCACAGTGCTAACCACTGCATCACCAACTTTTTTTTGTTGTTTTTACTACATGCATTTGTAAATTTTCTTTTTTCTTTAACTTTTTTACTCTGTTTTTTCTTCTAAATTGGCTCTGTTTTGCATCTTAATCTGCAGTTTTATTCCTGTAAATTTGCAACCTTTTTCTAATAAATTTGTTTTTTCTTTTAAATTTGCATGCTTTCTCCCAAATTTGCAATTGTTTTCTAGTAAATATGAATGACTTCTTGTAAAATTGCAGCTTTTCTCATAAATGTGTGACCTTTTTCTTGTAAATTTGCAGCTTTTTTCCCATAAGTGTACATTTTTCTTCATGTGAATTTGTGATGGACTACAATAATACTTAAAGTGTCCCTTCAAGAAATGTAGCCTTTTATATTGGAATACTGCATTATGGACCTTAAAACATGCCATTGATAATGATAGAACTGAACCAAATTGGTAAAGTTACTTTCAGCCAAATGTATTTGATGAGCACACAAACCCAGGAAGCAGTGTAACTAATATTTCCTTTTCAGCAGAAACCAGTTCACCAGTACAGAAGGAAATACTGTGTTGTCTGACAAAGCATCTGTAAATGTATCTGGGTAGCTCAGTCAGGTTAACGTTATCAGCCCTTGTGAACCCTATCATTTCCTGAGTTTGTCTTCTTTCTGAATGCGTCCAACAATAAGACAAAAAGACTAACTATGACTATTACTGATTTGATTCAGTAGAGCATCATTATGCCAATCAGCTGCATCTGTAAGTTCATTGCATATTTGCACATCAATCAACCTTACAACACCTTGTCTTTTGGTGAAACACCGCCTGCTGTTGTACCACAAGCTCTGTATACTCATTGTATTTCTGCAGCACCAAACATAAGCTCTCTGTTCATACCATTCAGAAAATATCCATTCAATGGATACCAAAGTTGTACTTAGTAGAGTCAATGGTGACTTCAACTTCTTAGTTGTTCCCCCTCTGTATAAACATATTCCTGTACTTTTTTAAATTGTTTTGTTTAGTTATTTGCAAAATATAAACTCAAGTTGTTTTTTTTGTTGTTGTTTTTGTTTTTTAATGTTGTGTGCAGACAGCAAAGACAGCTGGGGTCAAATTCTTCGTTTGTAATTTGCATATACCTGGCCAACAAAGATGATTCTGATTCTGATTTCCCTCTGGACAGATTTTGGGGCTGAAAATAAGACCAAATGCCTCCTTTTTCCCCACACAATTGTTTGGTTGAAATGCTGATTAGAGCTTGTGACAAGATCACAGGGACTGCTCATTTTATCTTGTTAAGAATGTTCTCAGAAAGAGATTGCAGGATTTCTGTGTTGAGGAAGGGATGGAATTTCACCCTAGGGATCTACTCTGGCATGTGCAGATACACAGGGAGTTGAATTTCACAAGAAGCTCTGACAGCAAGCCAGAAGGAAGTGTTCTTTCTGGAATTCAACCAAGCTTCCAGAAATTATCACAACACTATCTACAATATAATAGAACAAACTGTACTGTAGGTGAAGAGGGAAGCCTGCTGTGCCTCTATTTAGGCTGAAATTATGTATTGTTTTACTGCAATAAAGAGAATTTTATATTCTCATCAAATCATTGCTGTTGAGGCCAGTTGTTGTCATATTGCTAATGTTAGCTGGCGAGCTCTAGCTCTGGTAGCAAACACAGCCTGAGATGGCAAACATAAAATCATCTGAAAGAATGGATGAAATAATAAATCACTGGTGGACAAAAATGTATGGTTTCAGTGATCATTTGGATATGACCGGTCTCTGGAGTACAGAAACAGTGAATGGGTGTGTAGCGATAATACTATAGTTACATGGTTATAATTATTTATAATAATTCACAATTATTCATCTCTTTATTAAAGATTAAAAGATTTTATTTGTCAATGTTACTGTACGTACAGGGTATACAGGAGAAGTGAAATGGTGTTTCTCTCTCTCTCAGGTGGTGTGCACAATGTAAAACAAAAAAAAAGAAAAAGGAATAAGGCTGGAAAAATGACAGCAGCAGTCTATGTACAGTAATGCTACCCGTAGTGCAAATGGTGACAAAAGATAGACCCAGACAGCCCATAGTGCAAATAAAGATAAACGATGAAACCTAGCAATCCTATATACAGAAAAGTAGAGCAGTTATACTCATAGTTTATTACCTCATTGTTATGATCTGGTGAGTGCACTCCCCCTCCCATCCTGTGGGAGGGTCCCCAGCTCTGCAGGTAATCAATAAACCTGCGTGAGTGGACGCACCTGCAGTCTTCTTGCTGCCAGCGCTTAGAAGGACCAGTCTGTGAATGCTCCAGCGCTGGCTCGTTGGGTATACTGCCAAAAAAGAATTAAGTAAGTAAAGTATTTGTTGTTTTGGAACCCAGAGAATAATCCATCACTCTCTTCCTACTCCTCAGGTTGCTGCCATCTCTGCGATGTGTCCCGGGCGGATTCGCTGTGCGCTCACCTGCTCCTTCATCATCGTCTTCACTCCAGACTGCCTTCTCCACCTGGTCAGACATCACCAGTCATACTCATCCGCAGCTCCCGTTCCAATTCATCCTTGCCTTCCTGGGTTCCTCGTCGGGCTCTCTGCTCTCACTCGTAAGAGTTTTCCCTATGATTCATTATTACCTGCCTCCCTCCTCATTCTAATCTGCTCTTGTCTCCCTCATTACAGGTTGGGTGCTCATCTGGTGAGTGAGGTGATTTTTCCACTAACTTTGCAACAACTCTTTTCAATAAAATTGTGTTTAAAACTTTGCCTCTCTGCATTGTGTGCGTTCTCTGGTGTAGCATCTTGCACGTGGGCTGATATAGCCAATAATCATGACACTCATCTTGTCAAGATTCTTCGGGGCTCAATCAGTTTGCAGGATTTATTAAAACACAAAATAAAGTGCAGCTCGTGAGCTGTAAACAAAAGATCAAACTGGGGCAGACATGGCAGGATTACATAAGACAAAACAGGCTTGGATAACAGGCTGGAACAGAAGCATGGCATCAAGCCGAAAGACTTAAGGACGTCAACTGCGATCTTAACATTCTGTTTACTCCCCTTGTCCTACGGGTCAAAATGACCCGCCCTACCAAAGCCCCAAAATAAAGCAGCTTAATTGAATTTTAAATCCAAAATCTATTTTGCATGATGAAACAACCTGTTATTTATCAGTTCAACTCAATTTAATTCATTTTTTATCATGTATTTTTTGTTACACAATACAAAAAGACCATCAACAGTGACCATTATTACACTTTTTTTTTTACCACAAACCAACTGTCATAACACTTTTCTTTTACACAGTAAAATTATATTATATTATAGTATTATATAAATATGAAGTAATTACTTCTGAATTAATTATATTGAAAAGTAAAAAAAAAACAGTCAACAATCTGGAACTTTTTTGTCAACAGTTTATTCTTTTATATTTTTTAGGAAGTGAATTATAAAAATACTTCTCTCATAACACAACAAAACAACAAAATGTTGCTTGACTTTGTGAACAATTTTCAACATCAACTCTATTTAGCACATGTAGGACAGTATGTGCGAACGTGAGAATGGGCTTTGCAGATGTATTTCTCACATGTGCAGCACACAGCTTTTGTCTTGCAGTCCTTCTTCCAGGGGCAGAACTGGCACCTTTTTCTTTTGACTGACCCAGCTGCAGCCTCAGGTGGATCAGGACAAGATTCAGCTCCCTGAACAGCTTCCACAATGGCTGCAGAGGCTTCTGTGCGGGACAGGCGCTCCCTTCTCTCAATGCACGGGGTGACAAGAGCCTTTCCCAACTGCTCAAGGAACATCCTTCTCTTGTTCTTCTTCCCTGACATCCAGGTCGGGTTGATCTCCTGCCATATCTCAAAGCCATTATATGAGAACACATCAATGATGTTATGGAAGATGACCAGGGCCCAGCGTGCAGTTATCCTTCTGCAGCTGTATGTTCCAATAACCTTGTCGAGGTTGTCCACGCCTCCTTTATTGCAGTTATAGTCGAGGATGATGGCTGGCTTCCTGTCCCCAAGATCACTGATTTCAGCTGTCTTGTGCAATGTGCTCAGCAGGGCCACGTTCTTGTTCCGTTTTGGAAGATGAGAAACAAGAGTGGTGGTGGGAGTGAAGGCAAACTTTGATGAGAAGACCGCTCTGCCTCTTGTTGCGAGGAGTGCAGGGGGGAGTTCAGGCTTATTCTTCCGAACAGTGCCAGCCATGGTCATCTTCCTTTTGAGGAGCTGCTGGCCGAGTTCATAGGAGGTGAAAAAATTGTCATGTGACATTGTGCCCCCTCAGTCCATTTGTCAATTCAAGCACAACCCGCATCCCCTGGTTCTTCTCTGGTGCTCCACTCGGCAGCTTCCCTGTGTACACTTGAATATTCCATGCATAGCCGGATTTTGCATCACAGGCCACCCATATTTTGATGCCATATTTTGCTGGCTTGCTTGGCATATACTGCCAGAAAGGACAGTGACTTTTTGATTTAAAAAAAAGAGATTACAATCACTGAGTGAGAGTGTCACAGAAAACTGCATGAATCAAGGATGTTACATCACAATAAAATAAAAAATATTTCAGGTAAGTAACATTGCATATATGAAAATAAAAAAAATTACCTTTGAATGGAACCAACTGCTCATCTACTGTGACTTCAGGCCCAGGGTTGTAGAGGTATGTCAGACGCTCAACCCACTTGTCCCAGACCTCTCTGATGGCTGCCAGTTTGTCCGTCACACGCCTTGCTGGTCTTGAATCATGGTTGTCAAATCTCAGCATTCTTGAGAAAGTGTGAAAGATTTTCAGCGGCATTGTGGCAGGAAAAATTGCCCTTCAACTCTCTGCATCCCAGAGACTATATGTAGCCTCGCCACGGGACCTATATACACCTGCTAATATCAAAAGCCCTATGTAGCCACGCAGGTCAATCTCATCCATATTTTTCCAGTTTTCTCCATATTTCCGGAAACCCTCCAAATTTGTATTGTCCAGGATGAATTTTTCGATGGCTGGTGTGATGAACAGGAGAAAGGTGGATGAAATGTCCTGGACATGGGCAGCTGAATTCCTTGTTGGCCCTGGAGTCATCCTTATGATGTTTGGTGCTGCTGCTCTTCCCTGCTTGCTGTCTGAATTTGATGAGAACCATGCAATTTTGCTGTTCTTTGACAAAAATGTCTCTCTGTCAGCTTGAGGGATTTCCTCTTCTTCTTCATCTGAAGATGCATCATCCTCTGGGTTGCATTCCTCCCCATCTTCCTCTTCAGATACATCTTCATCCTATTGTTCTTCCTGAGCTTCTGAAAATATCTCATCCAGGACCTGTTGGACAGTGAAATGTCTACTCATGGCTTCAGCAAGGAGCCAACTAGGGGTCCTTTGATTCAGGGTACCTTTATATCCTCTATACTGAATTTGTTTTTATTATGTCTGAGATTGTTTTTTTGTTTTGTTTGGGAGCTTGTGTGATGTGAGGGGTTAGCTGCAGATCAAAAGTGCAGGTGCTGTCATGCGGTGATCCTCGCGGATCACCATAAGACGCCAAGAGTCCACTAGTGAGTTTTGTGATGATGGTGATTTATTAAAACAACATGACAAGACAAGACTGTGAGCCGCTCAGGGCAAAAACACACATAAAGCAATACAAGGGCTCGTAGGGCTAACCCCAGCCACTACGAGCTAAACTGTGACATGGCATGAAACACGAGCCTGACATGAAGGTCAAACGACGCTCAGACGAGGATAGTTTGACGATGTCTGACAAGGTTTTGACAAAGTCTGACAATACTCCTGCGATTTTACTGCCGCTAGTGCCCGCTTTATAAAGGCGAACACTAACGAGCAGTAATGACAAACAGCTGACCAGCCTTGACAGGTGGAAGCCCCACCGAGCGCCTTCACAATAAGAGCCTGGTGAGGCCAGAATGCACCCTGCAGCTGTCAAGGCCGGCAGCGAGCTGTGCTTAGCCCGAGCGCAGACAGAACCCAGCGCTCGGGTCGTAACAGGTGCAGGTCAAATGCAAGTTCAATTCATACATCAATCCAGATTTTTTGATGTGTGTGTGTGTGTGTGTGTGTGTGTGTGTGTGTGTATCTATGTATTAGAGAGAGTCTGTATGTGGCCTTTGAACTTTTTTCTGGTGTTTAAATGCTTTTATAATTCACAGGTCAAAAATGACCCATAAGACAATCTTTGTACCCTAGTGGTGTACAGCCCACATGGAAACATAAACAAAAACAAAGTATCACTTTTTCTAATAATGGGGTCCCTTTAGGAAAAGTCATAAAATTTCAAGTTGGAAAAAGATAGTTTAAGGTATTTTTTCTACAGCTAAACATGGTAGTGGGTCATTTTTGACCCGCAAGAAAACACAAGGGTTTTAAATACAGCAGAGATAATTAACAAAATCATAAACAGCCATGTATAACCAGGAAGTAAACAAGATGTGAAACAAGCTAGGTGAAAATGGAAGTAAACAAAAGACACTTTCAAAATAAAAGTCCAAACCAAAACTACAGATGACATGAATAAATACACGACAGAGATCATAACCCAAATGGAAGTGAAACACAGAGGAACAGACCATGATAACCTAAGAACTCAGGCAAGGATAATAAAAACACAAGAACAGAAATGTGACTATAGTAATGGCAAACAAGACTAAGGAAAAGATCATCAAAAACACAACCATGACCATGATAAATAATAATAAATACAGAAAATCCCAAAATATTAATTTAAAGCGAGGATGTGGGCTGGATCCCATGTCCTGGTGACAAAGAATATAAACTATAAATCAAAGTGAGGTCATGGGACCCTGCCCACGTTCTGACAGTATCACCATCCCACCTTCAGGGGCGGTTTCCAGATGACCCTCAAAGTAATACCAACAAAACACCAAGTACTGGTACAAGGCCAGGTGGGCCGAAACAAATAATCTCCCCTCACAGAGCCCAAGGCAAGAAAAAAAAAAAAAAAACACAGCTTGTGGGGCATAACAAAGTCCATGAACCCAGCACATAAACCAAGGTAGGTCAAGGGGCCTACCCAAGTCCAAGGGCTGCTGGACTGGAAAACAAGGTGGGCCGGGGGGCCTCCCCAGTACATGGACCCCCAGACCGGAATACAGGATGGGTTAGGTGGCCTGCCACTGTCCTTAGGCTACCAGATCACAAGACAAAGTAGGTCAGGGGACCTACCTATGTCAATGGGCCCTCAGACCAGAATACCAGATGGTGCAGGTGCATAGAGCTTGACACCCACACATAATGGAGCTGTTGGCTTAGGAGACAGTAGTACAGGAGCTCTTGGCTAAGGAGAAGGCAACTGTGGCACACTGACCTCAGAAACAATTGACGGCGGAGGCACACCAGCCTCAGCAACAAATGCTGGAGGCCCACCGACCTCAGTAGTAAATGGTGGAGGTGCACCAACTTCAGCAGCAGGTGGCGAGGGCACGCCAGCCCCTGGGTGTGATGACTGAGGTGAACTGGCCTCAGGAAAGGTGGGTGATGGTGCACTGGCCTCTGGAAGTGATGACTGAGGCACACCAGCCTCAGGAACAGTTGGTGGAGGCGCACCAGCCTCTGCAATGGATGATGGGGGCTCACTGGCCTCTGGAGCAGAGAGTGAAGGCACACTGGCCTCAATAGCAAATGATGGAGGTGCACCGGCCTTTGGAATGACAGGTGGAGGCACACCGGCCTTTGGAACAGCATTGCAGATGTGCACCAGCCTCTGGAGCGGCAGGTGGAGGCACACTGGCCTCAGAGACAGGTGAGGTGAGCAGACCATTGGTGAAGCAAAACGACAAAGGTGGGAGGGCCTCAAGCCCCAATGTCTGGGAATCCACCCCCGAAACAGCCACCTCCAACGGGGAGGGAAAAACACCCGAGTCACTACAACTGGTGGCAATTGAGCTCGGCAGGGAGAGCCCAGGAGCAGATGGTAGCTGCAAGAGGGTCCCCCCATTAAGAGCTAGGCAAGACCGTTGTAAGACTGATGTTAAAAATACAAAGAGGACTTGACTTAGCTCTTGCTGCACTGCTGACGAGAACCCCGGTGACTCTGCTGCTGCAGTCCAAGCAGCAGGCATGGTGGCAGACGAAGCAGGGGTGACGACAGGCAGAGTAGCAGGCTTGGTGACAGGCTGAGTAACAGGCTTGGAAACTACAGCTTCTTGGAACCCATATGTGGAGGCCACAGTTGCAGGCATGATGACAGACAGAGCGGCAGGCTTGATGACAGGCAGAACAGCAGGCTTGATGACAGGTAGAGCAGCAGGCTTAATGACAGGCAAAGCAGCAGGCTGGGAGATTACAGCTGCTTGGAACCCAAATGTGGAGGCTGCAGCTGCAAGCATACTGACTGGCAGAGAACCAGACATGGCGGCCGACAGAGCATCTGGCATGGAGCCCAGGAGAAGTGAGACACAGGTGAGGATGGCTGGATGGAAGCGGCAACAGAGGTAACAACAGAGACAGGGAGAAAGAGCTCAGCGGAGGTAGGTGGCTGTTGCTTAGCCCACTCACCGGGAACAGGGCTTGACCTTTCATTAAATGATGTTAATTGAAAAGGTACATGCCCTTGTTCCCACTCTGCTGTCGCTGGAGTCAGACGGGTCCTCCTGGGAGATGACAGAACTTGTCTGACGAGGAGCCATTGCACAATGGAGTGGTGCTGGCACTGAGTCGAGGGAGGACACGAAGGCCTGGAGCGCCTCTGCTGGAGATGAAAACAAGCCGGGTCGCTGTGTTCATCAGCACCGGTGCGAGTAGCGTCCTTCAGCTTGTATTGGTTCCCCTTCCCTCTGTTCCTCCTCGACCACCAGCGATGACTTCACCAGCCCCCGGAGCATCCACTCTAAATTTGGCACAGAGCACAGGAGTCTGATGAGCTGGGGGTATCGTTGAAGAGAGGGAAAACCCTAAATAATCTGCTTTACACCCCCAAGGGCGCGGAGGGCTTGCTCGGGCGTGTAGAAGGTGCAGGCATCCTCAATGAGGTCATTGATGAGGGAAGCAGCCCAAACTTCATTCTCATCGTGGCCCATTTGAAAAAACTTTGAGTCCACTGGGTCCATACTGGTGACATCCTTCTGTCAAGATTGAGCCCCTCTGGGGCAGAATTCAGGACCCAAACACTGGACTGAAATTTGTGGGATTTGTTAAAACACAAAATAAAGTGCAGCTCATGACCTGGAAACAAAAGGCCAAACCGGGGCAGACACAGTAGGATTATCCATCCATCCATCCATTTGCTATCGCTTTTCCAGAGGTCCGGATCACGGAGGCAGCAGCTCAAGCAGAGAAGCCCAAACTTCCGTCTCTCTGGCCACCTGCTCCAGCTCTTCAGAGAGGATACCAAGATGTTCCCAGGCCAGCTAAGAGACATAGTCTCTCCAGTGTGTCCTGGGTCTGCCACGGAGTCTCCTCCCATTTGGACATCGCCAGATCACCTCAAGTGGGAGGCGTCAAGGAGGCCTCCAGATCAGATGCCCAAACCACATCAATTGGCTCCTTTCGATATGGAGGAACAGCGGTTCTACTCTGAGTATCTTCCAGATGACTGAGCTCCTCACCCTATCTCTAAGGGTGAGTCCAGGAATTCTACAGAGAAAGCTCATTTCAGCCACTTGTATCCGCGATCTCATTCTTTCGGTCATTACCCAAAGCTCATGACCATAGGTGAGGATAGGAATGTAGATTGACCGGTAAACTGATAGCTTTGCTTTGGAGCTCAGCTCCCTCTTCACCACAACAGAACAGTGCAATGTCCGCATCACTGCAGATGCTGCTCCAAGCCGTCTATCAATTTCTCACTCCATTCTCCCCTCACTTAAACTCCTCCACTTGGGGCAGGAGCGTGTCTCCAACCCAGAGAGGACAATCCACCTTTTTCCGGCTGAGAACCATGGACTCGGACTTGGAGGTGTTGATTCTCATCCCAGCCACTTCACACTCAGTAGCAAACCATTCCAACAAGGCCTGTAGGTCATTGCTGGATGAAGCCAACAGGACAACATCATCTGCAAACAGCAGGGATGAAATCCTGTGGTCACCTAGCATGACACTCTCCAGTCCTTGGCTGTGCCTAGATATCCTGTCCATAAACATTATGAAGAGGATTGGTGACAAAGGGCAGCCCTGGCGGAGTCTAACTCTTAGTGGAAATGAGATTGACTGGGTGTTGGCAATACAAACCAAACTCTTGCAACGGTCATATAGGGACCGGATAGCTCGTAACAACAAGCCCAATACCTCATACTCCCACAGCACCCCCCACAAGAGACCACGAGGGACATGGTCAAATGCTTTCTCCAAGTCCACAAAAGAAATATGGCCTGGTTGGACAAACTCCCACGAACCCTCAAGGATTCTTGAAAGGGTAAAGAGCTGGTCTGATGTGCCACAGCCAGGACAAAAACCACATTGCTCCTCCTGAATCCATGGATCGACCAGCATTCGGACTGTCCTCTCCAGTACCCTGGCATAGACTTTCCCAGGGAGGCTGAGAAGTGTGATCCCCCTAGCATTGGAACACACCCTCTGGTCCCCCTTTTAAAAAGAGGAACCACCACCCTGGTTTGCCATGCCAAAGGCACTGTCCCCAACTTCCACGCAACATTGCAGAGGTGTGTCAACCATGACAGCCCTACAACATCCAGGTCCTTGAGGTACTCGGGGCGAATCTCGTCCACCCCCGGGGCCCGACCACCAAAGAGTTTTTTAACCACTTTCGTGACGTCAGTCCCTGTGATGGGTGAGTTGGCCCCCTCATCCTCAAGCCCTGCTTCCTCTGTGGAAGCCGCGTCAGTGGGATTGGGAAGATCTTTGAGGTATTCCTTCCACTGCTTAACAATGTCCCCAGTCAAAGTCAGCAGAGCCTCATCAGCACCATACACAGTGTGGACAGAGAGCTGCTCCCCCCTCCAGAATTACTTCAAGGCTGGCCGAAAGTGTTGTTCCATGGAACACGGAACAACAAGGAATATAGGAGCTCTTTGCTCTTGGGAAACCATTACGGGGGCTCTTTGCTCGAGGGAAAATAATATAGGAGCTCTTTGCTCTGGGGAAAACAATATAGAAGCTCTGGATTCTGTAAAAAGCAACACTGGAGTTTCTTGGTCAGAAGAAAAATTTTTAAACTCAGGAGATGAAAACATTTTTTTTTAAACTCAGGAGGTTGCAGTTTAGAACCTTTAAACTCAGGAGGTGACAACATAAAACCTTTAAATTCAGGAGATGACAACATGAAAACTGCAAACTCAGGAGGTGGAAACAGAAAACTTTTAAACTCAGGATGTGACAACATAAAGCCTTTACACTCAGGAGGTGACAACATAAAACTTTTAAATTCAGGAGGTGACACAATAAAATTTTTAAACTCAGGAGGTGACAACATAAAACCTTAACACTATGGAGGTGACATCATGAAACCTTTAAACTCTGAAGGTGACAACAAAAAACCTTTTAACTCAGGAGGTGACAGCATAAAACTTTTAAAGTCAGGCAGTGACAACATAAAACCTTTAAACTCAGGAGGTGACAATGTAGAACCTTTAGATTCAGGAGATGACATAGGAGCTTTTTGCTCTGGAGAAAACAACATGTTTTTGTTTTTTTTCTCTAGAGACAACATAGAAGTTTTAAACTCAGGAGATAACATAGGTACCTCTTGCTGAAAAGAAAAGAACATTGGGGTTTAAAACTCAGGAGATGACATTGGGGCTCTTTGCTCTTGATACCACAAAGAAGCTTTTTGGTCTTGAGACAAACACATAGGAGTTTGTAGCTGTGGAGATACCAATACAGGAGCTCTTAACTCTGGAGACACCAACATTGGTACTCTTTGCTCCGAAGACACCAGCATAGGAACTCTGAGGTCAGGAGGTGCCAATATAAGAGATTCTAGCTCTGGAAGTACCAATATAGGGGTTTCTAGCTATGGGGGTACCAGTATAGGAGTTTCTAGCTCTGGAGGTACCAATATAGGAGCTATACGCTCAGGGGACAATAACATAGGAGTTTCTAGTTCAGAAGATATCAACACAGGAGTTTCTAGTTCTGGAGATAGTGCCTGAGTGAATCTTCAGTGCAGGGGTTAACAGCAGTGAGAAGCGGCGACCCCAGGTGGCAAAGGTGGAGTGGACAGCTCAACCTCTTGGACGATGGGTGGAGCAGACTGCTCAACCTCTTGGATGACAGGTGGAGGTCCCCTGACCTCTGGAACGATGGATGGAGTGATGTTGTGCTCCTCGGAGACAGCTGGAGCAGTGGTGTGCACCTCCATCCCTGGTGCAGGCACCTTGGACATGGAGGGAGAGATGGAGGACTGATCAGTACAGGAAACAACAGTGGAGCCTGGCGGGGGGAGATCAGGAGGAAGGCAAGACTCTTTAAGTACAGATGTTTGTTTTTTTTAATTTATTTAACCTCTATTTATACAGGGTAGTCCCACTGACAGGCAACCTCTCTTTTTCACGGACACCCTGGTCATACTCACACAGTTAAACATTCACACCAGGAAGCTGCCCAGTACAACCCCAGACTGACCTGTGGCCATGGAGCAGCTCCACTGAGTAGTTGGGGTTAAGGGCCTTGCTCAAGGGCAGCACAGTGAGGTTAAGGAGGGTGGAGCAAACACTGATATGTTATCTGTCCCACCCAGATCTGATCCTGCTGATCTAGGGATCAAACACTCGACCCTCCACTCACCAATCCACATCCCTATCCATTAGGCCACCACTGCCCACATGATCTCATTTAGTATTACATAATGATACTAAATGAGGTACTTGCCTTGACTCCCGCTCCACTGTCAGTGAGATCCCTGGTGACTCCGCTGCTGAAAAGGCGACTTCCATCTCTGAGGATGCTGGATGAACCATGGATGAGACAATTTGAGGTACAGCAGTGAGTGTGGGCACCAGCATAGGAAACGTGGGAGCTGGCACTTCAAGGACCTTCAGAGCTGGAGCAGTGTGAGGGGGTGTGGTTGAGACAGGTGCCTGAGCCTGAAGAAGCTTTATTGTTGATGCAGACTGTAGTGCAGATGGTTAGTACTCCTGTGCGTGGAGTGGTTGTGGGGCTGGAGAGGCTGACGCAGGAGCTGGGGAGTGCACCATGAGAGGAGGCTGTTTGGCTCGTCATCAGCACTTAGTAGACACTGGCTTCCCAGTAGAGCCTTCTAAGCCCGGCTGGTCCTCACACAGCTGAGATACATACTCCAGGAGGAACCAGGATTTGTGATCCAATAAAAGTTCAGTCTGTGACAGTGGAACCTGTCGGCACTCCTCCATCTCCTCCTTGTTGGTGACACAGGACAGAGATGCGGAAATAGTCGAAACCAGGGGACGTTTTACCATCGGCTCAGGCAAAACCAGGGGACGCTCTTTCGTCGGCACAGGCTTCGCCGTTAATGGCAATCCACTCTCTCAGTCAAGACTTGATGGCGGGACTGGTGAGTGGCAAGGAGATGAGAACAATGTTGGAGTCAAGGGACGCTGTCTTGTTGGCACAGACTCCGGGGAGTTTTCCTCCAGCCTGTGAAAAGGCTGCGAAGCTGGGGAGAGGAACACTGGAGCAGAGGTGAACTCAGGAGGACAGCGAGGTGTGTGTGTTGGGGCATGGGATGATGAGGGAGGCGCCGGAGCCAGGGGACACTTCTCCATCAGCACAAGCTACAGTGATCTAGATATTTCTCCTACCATCTTGTGGTACATATGGCAGAGGTTGGCAACTGACTTTAGAAGCTTCGTTAGGTCGGGGTAACACCACAAGCCGGGGTGTGCTCTCCCCACCTCTTCCGAGGCATCCAAATATTTAAAAGCCTCCTCCAACATGCTGGAATGAGTGTGGGCGATCAAGACTAGGTCCTCGATGGTTTCCACTGCCCACACCGGATCCTCGCTTTACTCCCAAAGTCCATGCATGCTGAGTCCTTTTTTGTTGGCATCATTCTGTCATAAATCTGTTTTTGTAGAGAAGATTAAATTAAATCACCCTTATTGTCATTCAGCCGTACAACCAATCATGTACAGCAGAACGAGATTGTGCTTTACCTATCTACAGTGTAAATCACACACACCCCAAGTGCAGAATCAGAGGGCCGCTGCCATGCAAGGCGCCGCCACAGAGTTCCCTCCTCCATTCCATTTATTGCTGAGCACCAAGCTGGATGGCAGGAAGTTCCACTTTTATATGGTCTTTGGCATGACCCGGCCGGGATTTGAACCCCTGCCTCCCGGGTGTGGGGCGGATGCTCTACCAACTGAGCCACCACTCTGGTAATGTAGGTGATGTAGGTGGTGGAAAGACTCAAAGCACAGGCAGGACTGCTGTGAAAACAATTACTTATTAACAAGAACAAAAAGAAACAAAATACAGCACGGGGGCTGAAAACCACTCAGGACATGAAATGCATAACTCACAAGATACTCAGAATATCAGGTTACAGGGTTACTGGCAGGGAGACGGGATACTACGTTACATTAATGATGCCACACTAGGCACAGACAAGACCCACAACATATAGTAAGGGGATAATCAACACAGAACAGAACAGGTGGGCACAATCAAGGCGGCAGGGAAGTGACTGCAGGTGAGGAGCACGGGATGGGCATGGCTGTACAGACAATTACAAACTGGGGATGACCAGATTATAACAGAAACACAGAGGAACAGACCATAATAACCTAACAACTCAGGAAAGGATAATAAAAACACAAGAACAGAAACGTGACTATAATAATGGCAAACAGGACTAAGGCAAGGATAATCAAAAACACAATGACCAAGATAAATAAAAACAAATACAGAAAGTCCCAAAATATAAAATGGTATTCACTTATATAGTGCTTTTATTCTCATCTCTTGATGAGACACATGCTACCTAAAATGGCGCTTCCAGACCCACCAGGAGCAATTGAGGGTGAAGTGTCTTGCCCAGGGACACAATGGTAGGATATCCAGGGAGAGCGGGATTTGAACCGCCAACCATGTGGTTATTGGACAACCTGCTCTACCTCCTGAGCCACTGCCGCCTTTAAAGTGAGTAGCAGCCCACATCCTTAAAGCAAGGATGTGGTGACAAAGAATATAACTATAAATCAAGGCGAGGACATGGGACCCAGCCCACGACCTGACACATTTCAAATATTCAAGGCATCACATGTAGTTATAGGGCAGAGGACTCTTCAATTAAACTTAAGAATTATCAGGAATTAATGTTCAAAGCTCACTAATTTAATCAGTTTCTTAATCTGAGTGCAAGTTCTTAGCACAGACTCTGGGTGGTAGGGAAGAATTACCAGATGACTGGGAAAATACAGCAAAAGTGTTGAGGGAAACGAGTAGAAAGGCATGTGGTGTATCCAGAGGAAGGAAGACAAGGAGACTTGGTGGTGGAACGAGGAGGTACAGGAAAGTATTCAAAGGAAGAGGTTAGCAAAGAATAAGTGGGATAGTCAGGGAGATGAAGAAAGTAGACAGGAGTATTTGGAATCTAGGAGCATGGCAAAGAGAGAGGTAGCAAAGGCAAAGGAAAAGGCATATAGTAAGTTGTATGAGAGGCTAAACACTACGGAAGGAGAAAAGGACTTGTATCGATTTGCTAGACAGAGAGATTGAGCTTGAAAGGATGTGCAGCAAGTTAGGCTGATTAAGGACAGAAATGGCAATGTACTAACAAATGACGAGAGTGTGTTGAGAAGGTGGAAGGAGTACTTTGAAGAGCTGATGAATCAAGAAAATGAGAGAGACAGGAGGATGGATGAAGAAAAGAAGGTGAACAAGGAAGTCCTGATGATTAGCAAGGTGGAAGTGAGGGCAGCTTTGAAGAGGATGAAGAATGGAAAGGCAGTTGGTGTAGATGACATACCTGTGGAGGTATGAAGAGGTTTAGGAGAGATGGCAGTGGACTTTTTAACCAGATTGCTTAACACAATCTTGGAAAGTGAGAGGATGCCTAAGCAGTAGAGAAGAAGTGTTTTGGTTCCAATTTTCAAGAACAAAGGTGATGCTCAGAGCTGTCATAACTACAGAGGCATAAAGTTGATCAGCCACACTATGAAGACATAGGAAAGAGTTGTTGAAGCTAGGTTAAGAGGAGAGGTAGCAATGAGTACAGCAGTACAGTTTCATGCCAAGAAAAAGTACTACAGATGCAATATTTGGTCTAACAGTGCTGATGGAGAAGTATAGAGGAGGTCAGAAGGAGTTGCACAGTGTGTTTGTGGATCTAGAGAAAGCACATGATAGGGTGCCAAGAGAGGAAGTGTGGTACTGTATGAGAAAGTCAGGAGTGGCAGAGAAGGGTGGTGCAGGACATCTATGAGGACAACGAGACAGTGGTGAGGTGTGCTCTAGGAGTGACAGATGGGTTCAAGGTGGGGGCGGGGTTACATCAGGGATCAGCTCTGAGCCCCTTCTTGTTTGCCATTGTGATGGACAGGCTGACAGATGAGGTCAGGCAGGAGTCTCCATGGACCATGATGTTTGCAGACGACATTGTAATCTGTAATGAGACTAGGGAGCAGATGGAAGAAAATCTGGAGAGGTGGAAGTATGCTCTGGAGAGAAGAGAAATGAAAGTGAGTAGAAGCAAGACAGAATACATGAGTGTGAATGAAAGGGAGGCAGGTGTAACGGTTAAGATGTAAGGAGTCGAAGTAGTGAAAGTAGATGAGTTTAAATACCTGGTGTCAACCATCCAAAGCAATGGAAAAACACCCAAGAGAGGTGAAGAAGACAGTTCAAGCAGGCTGGAGTGGGTGGAGACGAGTGTCAGGGGTGATTTGTGACAGAAGGGTAGGAGCAAGAGTGAAAGGGAAGATTTGCAAGACAGTAGTGAGACCTGCTGTGATGTATGGTTTGGAGACAGTCGCGCTGACAAAAAGAGATGTAGCTGGAGGTGGCACAGCTGAAGATGCAAAGATTTTCTCTGAGAGTGACTAGGAGGGACAAGATTAGAAATGAGTATATCAGAGGGACAGCTCAGGTTAAGCGGTTTGGAGGCAATGTGAGAGGCAAGGCTGAGATGGTTTGAGCATGTGCAGAGGAGGAGGAGTGGATATGTTGGACAAAGGATGTTGAAGATTGACCTGCCAGGCAGGAGGAAAAGAGGAAGACCACAGAGAACATTCATGAATGTAGTGAAAGAGGACATGGAGAGGAAGATGCAAGGGATAGGGTGAGAAGGAGGCAGATGATCCACTGTGGCAACCCCTAAAGGGAGCAGCCGCAAGAAGAAGAAAGAATATTATTATTATTATTATTATTATTAAGAGACAAGCGACAGCTAAAACAATATGACTATATAATAATATAGTCAAATTGTCAAATTTTATTGTCATTCTGTCAAGCAGTGTGTGAGTAATAAATAAAACAGTTTTCAGCAATTCTTCCTTTAACTACTAGGTGATGGTATATCCAGGGGTGTCCAACCATGTGCCATGGAGAGCCAAGACCCTGCAGGTTTTACCTCCAACCAGTGTCTTCAACAGCAGATTTCAGTGAACTTCTTCCCACTGATTGCTGATAAGTGAAAACACCTGCTGAAGAGACTGGGTAGAAGAGAAAACCTGCAGGGTCTTGGCTCTCCATGGCACATGGTTGGACACCCCTGGTATATGCTTTGTCATGTATTTTTAAATAGACACTTTCGGGGCAGGACTATAATCCATCATGGAAACTTTGGTGGACATCGGACAAGTTTTGCTCGAGCTACAGCAATCTGATATTGTAAGGGGTGGAGTCAAACTTCGCCATGGTGGCATGGCCACATCTTTGAGCTTTCATGAGACATTTATACAACTTTTAATTAAAAAAGAAGACAGAATGAACCTACTCGAGCCATGTATGACTTACGAGTCACGTGTGACTCACGTGTGATGTGTTGATCATAACCAGTGGGTCTCTGTGGGTTTGACTGAAAAGTCAAAAGTGAAAAGCTGGAAATTGAAATTACAAATGTAGCACAGAGAAAGGTGTAAAGACAGGTTTCTTATCAAAGGGAATGAAAAGATGATTTTCTAATAGCTGCTGGGTGACACCTGTGTGTATTTATGTCTGTGCAGCTGTGCAGGATGAACCCAACAGCCTTCTACACATAAACACAGATGTCATCAGCAGCCATTCTGGGATGGTTCACCCTAAAGACTGGATACCAAAACACAAAAACAACCTGGAAAACGCAGTAAAATGTAATGAGGAGTGTTAAGACCTTTATATCGAGGAAACTAAAAATTAAATTAAATCACCCTTATTGTCATTCAACTGTACAATCAATCATGTACAGCAGAACGAGATTGTGCTTTACCTATCTACAGTGTAAATCACACACACCCCAAATGCAGAATCAGAGGGCCGCTGCCATGCAAGGCGCCGCCACAGAGTTCCCTCCTCCATTCCATTTATTGCTGAGCACCAAGCTGGATGGCAGGAAGTTCCACTTTTATATGGTCTTCGGCATGACCCGGCGGTTATTTGAACCCCTGTCTCCCGGGTGTGGGGCGGATGCTCTACCAACTGAGCCACCACTCCGGTAAAACAGTATCTCGCTAAACACAGGTCACAACCAACGACGGCTAGTGAAAAATATTATTGGTGGGGCTATTTTGAGTACCTTTAGAAGACCTTACATCTGAGTACCTATTGCTATAAAAGAACCCAAACAAAAAGGATGCCAGTCTAGGTACAGATGATAATTACATATCTGTCTTAGAGAACTCCACAGTTAAACAAATAATGACATCAACACACAGTTTTATTCTGCTGACTTCTCACATACAGTGGTGTGAAAAAGGTGTCTGCCCCTTCCTGATTTTTCAATTTTTTGTATGTTTGTCACACTTAAATGTTTCAAATCATCAAACAAATTTAAATATTTCACAAAGAAAACACAAGTAAACACAAAATGTGTTTTTTAAATGAAGGTGTTTATTATTAAGGGTAAAAAAGATCAAACCCTGCATGTCCCTGTGTGAAAAAGTCATTGCCCCTCACCCCCGTTAAAAACATAAATTAATTGTGGTTTATCAAATCTTTGGAAAGCTGAGTTCAGTTTCTCTAGCCATACCCAGGCCTGATTACTGCCATACTTGTTCTCAGTCAGGAAATCATTTAAATAGGACAAGCCTGACAAAGTGAAGTAGACCAAAAGATCCTCAAAAGCTAGACATCATGTTGCGATCCAAAGAAATTCAGGAACAAATGAGAAAAACTGTCATATCCGGCTCTAGGGAGCCGGGCAATCAGAGCCAGGGACAAGCCAGTGAGTCGTGATATTTTATTCAGGGAAAAGGGGAAGGGATGAGGAGAGCACAGATACTCATGCAGACGTACACTCACAGGTTGCACAGCGCAGAGGTAAGCAGCTCGTACCGGACGTGGGGGTAACAAGACGTACATACTCACAGCGGGATACAAACACAGGAATGCTGCAAGAGGAGTATAAGCTGACACCAGACGAAGGGGCTTCAGCTTAGCAATGTGTTTATGTCGCAGCCCCGAGTCATCGAGGCTGCTCCTATTTATCCTCATTGGCAGCGCCCCAGCTGATGAAGACTAATTGGCCCCAGCCGTCCATAATGCTGCCAGCTGGGGGCCAGCTGAGATGCTGCTCAATGGGAAGCAGGGATGAGGGAAAACATGGGCTGAGTGCCGAGACGGCATCTCAACCCATGGTGACAGAGCCCCTCCCTCAAGGTCGGGCTCCTGAACGACCAGGAACATCCCAGCCCCCCCACCCCCCCACCCCCACCTAGGGTGGGAGGAAGGGAGGCGGACCGGCGGGGAAGAAGCCAAGGGAAGGACAACACCAATGGGGCAATGTAGGGTAGCGGGAAAGAAAAACCCAAATACAATACTGACAAAACAGAATAATTAACCCAGGTACAGATGGGGAGAAGAACTGGGTCAGCACGCCGGTTACATACTACCCAGAGAGTACCAACCATGCGTGACCCAGAGCAAGGAAAAAAGAACCACCAAAAAGGTACAGGGCAAAAAATGCTGAGTACGGTTAAATAAAGGGGAACCTATACACAGCGCTAATTTAAGTACATACACAGTCACCAAGAAAAGTGAGGGTGACTGGAACAAATGACAATTATAGAGCATGGCGTTACGGAAAACAAAGCACATGACTCTATAATGAACCAACAGGACAAAAAAGAAATACTGAGTGCAGGCAAAGAAAAACCCACACACACGAATATATAAATACCCAGTCACCTAAAGAAATGAAAGTGACTGGAATAAATGGATAACTGCAGAGCATGGTGTTACGGAAAACAAAACATAACTCTACAATACGAAAAACGAGGCTAAAAACATGGCACAAAAAGTAAAATGCTGAGCATGAGCGATGGAAAACACAGCACTATAAAAACAAATCCACCAACAGGACAGAACATTACACCCGAGTGACCTTAATAACAAAAGAAAAAGTGACACCCGAGGTGAATGGCAGGCAGAGTCCAAAAATGGCCGAGATGGCTCCGGAGATCTCCCCGCCCATCGTCCAGCTGGCGAATCAGGGAAAGAGAAGTGTTCGGACGGCGAACTCTGGACCCAGATCCCAGGAATCCAGTCCACCGGCAGCCGAACCAGGCTGCCCAGAGGGAAACACAGACCAGTGGGGGGAACCAGATCACCGAACCGAAAGTTCTGTGGGTCGGGTCGTCGACCCGCATCACTCAACCACCAGGACCGTTGAGACGGGCGAAGGATCAGAGCGGATCCCGGTGGAAGAGGCTCAGGGGAGAGCCGATGACGAGGGCGGCGGGCGTCAGGCCGCAGGAAAACGGCCACCTCCTCACCGGACCTGGACAATACTGGGGCAGCACCCACGTCGGACCCCGATCGGGCCTCAGGCGAACCCATGTTGGACCCCGACTGGGTCTCGGGCGAACCCACGTTGAATACTGCACCAGAACCGACCTCCAACGTTGAACCCAGACCCTCCAGCACCACGAGGAACAGCAACTCCTTGCCGGTGACCCTGGAAGAAGGCTCAGAAGAGAAAACAGAACCGGGATCAGGATCACCGGCAGCGCCAGAACCCGGCAAGACGAGCTCAGACGCAGCGGACGGCTGCACCCGGCTCGTCTCCCCTGGAGATAGGCTGAAGTGCTCGGGGATAAAAAGAGAGAAAAGAAAGGAGAGCACTCGCCTGATCTCGGGTTCTGACGCCGTCCAGGACTGCGAAGATCCAGGATCCGTCGTCAGGAGGTCGTTGTCAGGCTCCCATCTAGCCGCGTCGGGCCCCGCAGCCAGCACGATGGTCAGCGCAGCTTGAGATTCCTCCAGCTCAGGTGACCCCGCCGACGATCCACTCGGCGTGAAGCCAGAAGAATCTCGTCCCGCCGGACCGAACCGCTCCTCCGTGGAGACCCAGGGACGCTCAGTCGTCGGCGTAGACTCCACGCAGCAGTCAGTCCCCCTCCTCCGTCCGCAATGTAGCTGCGGAACCACAGGCCCTCTCCATATCCCACCACGTTGACCCGGAGCCGGGGACCGCTCGGCGGAGAGAGACACAGAGGATGCGGGATTAGGCATACAGGTTACAGCAGGTGGGGAGAGTTCAGGGAGCTGCGAACCCTGAACTTCTCCTCCAGGGATGTGACAGAGCAAATCATTAAGCAGGTGTGAAAAAACAATGACTTGCCTGCCCCCTGGAGGTTGAGTATCGCCTGCTGTAGTGGATTCTGCTTCTTCCTCTCCCCGCCCGGCGATAACGGAGGACCCCCCGGGAATTCGTCTGAGGGTCGCTCGCGTTGTCTCCAGCAGAGAGCTCACCAGGCCGGGATTCCAGACACACACAGCGGTCAGGAAGCGCGTCGAGGAGGAGGGGGAAACAGCCGGGGTGAGCCAGCCCGAATGTCCAGGAATGACAGCGGGGGAACGAGGCTCAGGGGACGAGGCTGTAGAATCTCCACACTGACGAGGTGAAGGGATGACAGCTGCGTGGGAGGAACGGTCCTGACGATGACCCAGAACTGGATCCAGACGAGGTTCGTGCAGAGGTGACTCGGCGATGTGATGACGACTACTCCCAGGGGACGAAGCGAGGGGGAAACCCAGGATTCGCCGCTCCAGATCGGAGATCGAGACGAGGAAGGCGTCGAGCACGGGAAAGCTTCGTAGCCCTGAAGTCCTCACCATCAATCTCACTGCCGCCGCCACATGCCTTAAGGTGGTGACAGGAAACACAGTAGAGCTCGCGACAGCCACTCGACCCCGGACATAACTGCTGTCAGCTGCGGCTCCTAGAAGGGAATCCCGAGTGACGTGGCGCAGGTCGGGGGAAGTCCTCTGGTTGGCGCGAACTCCCGGACTGGAATAGCAGCAGGAACGGGACTCCGAAGCGGGGAAAGACGTCGCCCACTTCGACTCCCTGCCGGGATTTACATCCACCCCGTGGAGCTTCTCTCGCTGTGTACCTGCAGCGTCTATCCTGGCACTGTCCTCCAGATGGTACAGAGAGTGAGGGTGACAGTCCAGGAGTTCCTCAGCACGGCCCGGATGCCAGCGTCTCGCGTTGGAGGCGTCGTGCAGGGTGAAGAATGTCCCGTCGACAGCCTCCGAGATGGACCTTAGCTCGTCGCCCTGGCGCCGGAAGTGACTCCTGGGAAACGGCATGCTAGCAGCGCTGACACTCGGACAGAAAGGTACATTTCCACAGCGACTCACGGCCGCCGGCAACTCTTCTGGCTGCGACATACTGTCATATCCGGCTCTAGGGAGCCGGGCAATCAGAGCCAGGGACAAGCCAGTGAGTCGTGATATTTTATTCAGGGAAAAGGGGAAGGGATGAGGAGAGCACAGATACTCATGCAGACGTACACTCACAGGTTGCACAGCGCAGAGGTAAGCAGCTCGTACCGGACATGGGGGTAACAAGATGTACATACTCACAGCGGGATACAAACACAGGAATGCTGCAAGAGGAGTATAAGCTGACACCAGACGAAGGGGCTTCAGCTTAGCAATGTGTTTATGTCGCAGCCCCGAGTCATCGAGGCTGCTCCTATTTATCCTCATTGGCAGCGCCCCAGCTGATGAAGACTAATTGGCCCCAGCCGTCCATAATGCTGCCAGCTGGGGGCCAGCTGAGACGCTGCTCAATGGGAAGCAGGGATGAGGGAAAACATGGGCTGAGTGCCGAGACGGCATCTCAACCCATGGTGACAAAAACAAAGTAATTGATAACTATCAGTCTGGAAAAGGTTATAAAGCCATTTCTAAAGGCTTGGGACTCCGGTGAACCACAGTAAGAGCCATGATCCACAAATAGCAAAAACATGGAACAGTGGCGACACTTCCTAGGAGTGGCCTGCCGACCAAAATTACCCCAACAGCGCAGCGACGACTCATCCAAGAGGTCACAAAAGACCCCACAGCAACAGCCAATGAACTGCAAGCCTTACTTGCCTCAGTTAAGGTCAGTGTTCATGACTCCACCATAAGAAAGAAACTGGGCAAAACTGGCCTGCATGGCAGCATTCCAAGATGAATATCACTGCTGAGCAAAAAGAACATAAAGGCTCGTCTCAGTTTTGCCAGAAAGCATCTTGATGATCCCCACGACTTTTGGGAAAATACTCTGTGGACTGACGAGACAAAAGTTGAACTTTTTGAAAGGTGTGTGTCCCATAATATCTGGCATAAGGAAAAGGAACATCATACCAACAGTAAGATATGGTGGTGGTAGCGTGATGGTCTGGGGCTGTTTTGCTGCTACAGGACCTGGAAGACTTGCTGTAGTAAATGGAACCATGAATTCTGCCGTCTACCAAAAAATCCTGAAGGAGAATGTCCGGCCATCTGTTCGTGACCTCAAGCTGAAGTGCACTTGGGTTCTGCAGCAGGACAATGATCCAAAACAAACCACCAAGTCCACCTCTGAATGGCTTAAGAAAAACAAAATGAAGACTTTGAAGTGGCCTAGTCAAAGTCGACCTTACCTGAATCCGATTGAGATGCTGTGGCATGACCTTACAAAGGCAGTTCATGCTTGAAGACCCTCCAATGTAGCTGAATTACAATTCTGAAAAGATGAGTGGGCCCAAATGGGCTGCACGGTGGTGCAGTGGTTAGCACTGTGGCAGCACAGTTTACCCTCGGTCGGGGGATCGCGGGGGCCGTGAGATCGTGGGTTTGATCCCTGCCCCCGGCCAACAGTGATCTGTGTGGAGTTTGCATGTTCTCCCCGTGTTTGCGTGGGTTTACTCCGGGATCTCTCCGGTTTCCTCCCACATGTCAAAAACATGCAGGTTAGGGAGTTAAGGGGCGCTTGCGCACGCAGCAACCGGCAGCTGGTGGCTTGTCACCAGACTGCAAAACAAATCTACCTACGTACCTATTTTGTACCTACGTACAAAATAAGTAATAAAAAAAAAAATCTTCCACAGTGCTGTAAAAGACTCATTGCCAGTTATTGCAAATGCTTGATTGCAGTTGTTGCTGCTAATGGTGGCCCAACCAGTTATTAGGTTTAGGGAGCAATCACTTTTTCACACAGGGCCATGTAGGTTTTGATTTTTTCCCCTTAATAATAAACACCTTCATTTAAAAACTGCATTTTGTGTTTACTTGTCAAGAATTTCCCCTCGGTGCAGGGAGGAGAGACCCACGTGCTCAACTGCAGTTTGTGAAATTTATTGGCAATAACAACTGTTCACAAACACTAAATCCAAATGGTGAACAAAGCAAACTTACGAACAACGCAGAGAACACAGGATACAAAGGGAATGCCAGAACAGGGACAGGGTTCTGACACAACGATCCTTTAGCAACATACCAGCAAATAGAAAGGAGAAAACTGCCCTTAAATTGGCCAAAACATAATTAAACACAAATAGCAACCGGTGTGAATCACATGAGCGGGCTCGGGAGAAAATGACAATCAGCTGTGAGTCATGAGGAGAGGTGACGGGGCTGACAGCTTGATAGGGGCACTGCCCACAGCCAGGGAAAAACCAGGAAGTGCCCCTGACAACTGCCACCCCGGAGAGAGAAAGACAACTGGCAAATACAATGTGGGAACAAATAAAGACAAATAAACCCAAAAATGTAAATAACAAAACTACAATGAACATAAAGAGGAAAATAAATCATACAAAGAAACAATACAGAATATGTGAAAACAAACTAGAGCTAACATAACAGGCATAGAACTAAAAAAAAAAAAAAAATTATACAAATAAGGAAAAAAAAAGGCAAGGAGACAAAGTATGGTGGAATCCCCCTGTGCTCAGATCATGACGTTACTTACATTATCTCTGACTAATATTTAAATTTGTTTGATGATCTGAAACATTTGTGTGACAAACATACAAAAAAATGAGAAATCGGGAAGGGGGCAAACAATTTTTCACACCACAGTAGAAGGTGCAAACAAACAGCTGTCAATTATATCAGAGAACACAATACCACATTCTAGTTCTTGAGAGATATTAACAGTTGGATGATGATTAAAGTTAACTTCACACAAATGACACATTGGATCATGGTACCGGTCTGTTAAAACAGGGGATGAGAGAAGAGTGAGATGTTGAAAATATTTAAATATTTATGGATATATTTATATTTTAAATATTTATGGATATGTCACCATGGGCAGCACGGTGGCGCAGTGGTTAGCACAGTGGCAGCACAGCAAGAAGGTCATGGGATCGATTCCACCCTTGACCATCGTGGGTTCGATCCCACCCCCAGACCATCGGTGACCCTTCTGTGTGGAGTTTGCATGTTCTCCCGGTGTCTGCGTGGGTTTACTCCGGGCACTCCGGTTTCCTCCCACATGCCAAAAACATGCAAGTTAGGTTAATTGGCATCAAAACTGGGGATTCTAAATTGTCCTTGGGTATGGATGTGAGAGTGAATGGTTGTCTGTCTCTCTGTGTTGGCCCTGTGATGGACTGGCGATCTGTCCAGGGTGTACCCTGCCTCTCACCCAAAGATGCTGGGATAGGCTCCAGCCCCCCCCCCCCGCGACCCGAAAGGATTAAGCGGTAGAAGATGGATGGCTGGATGGATGGATGGATATGTTACAGTTGTGTTAATGTATTGAGATTACTATTGAGCAAGTGAGTGTTATTTATAGATGAAGTCTGGTCTTCTGTCTTTCTGAGTGGCAAAAATTTATGGAGAGCATAGCCAGAGCATTCCCACTGAGCAAGTTGATGTTGAAACAACACCTTTAAGACGTCATGGTCAGACGTAGAAAAAATGTCTCCAAAGGGTGCGCAATGAAAGTTTTTACGATGTCTTTTTTGGACTTCAGGTTCAGGTTCAGGTTACTTTATTTGCACCCGTAGGTAGATTTGTTTTGCAGTCTGGTGACATCCATATTTACAAGCCACAATTACATTCAACATAGACACAAACACAGGCACACATGAAGCTGACTATAAACATGATAAAAATACTCAAGGCTCCATCAATCAGGGTATAAAGACAAAGAGATGAGAGAAAAACCAGAGGTAAGAGAGAAGGGTCATATTAAAAAGTTAAAAACTGGTCAAAGAGGTTAAAAACTCAAAGGTCTAAAACCCAATAAAATATTTAGAACCCAAATAACATCCTACAAAAATAAGTAAATATAAAATGGAGTTAATAAATAGGTACCTAAATTATGTGCAATATATTGTTACAACTTGTTCAACTCTTTGACAGCAGCAGGAACAAAGCTGTTTTTGTAGCGCTGGGTTTTACTTTTTGGGACAACAAACCTCCGTCTTGAGGGAAGAAGCTGAAAGTTGCAGTGCAAAGGGTGGGAGTCATCATTCAAAATGGAGGTAGCCATCCTCTGTACTTGTCTGGTGTACAGGGATGTCAGGCTCAGCTGTGACTCACCAAGCAAATGACTGGACCATCTAACTACCTGAGCCAAGGATTTCCTCTGTTTCAGTTTTATCTTCTTCTGTATGTTCAGGTTTGACATCTACAGGACGTCCTGACAAGGTTAAAATATAGTTCAAATATAGTTGCCGTGGTCGTCCATTCAACATCTTATAAAGACCTAATATCAATGTAATTTATACAAAAAATGACTTACGATATTGCCCAAATGAATGTCAAGAGCAAAATTATCCTTTGATCCCGATCAAATTTTGCTATGAGTTACACATATAATGTTTGTCAATTAAAGAAGATAATTTTTTTACATAATCAAAGTTGTCGGCTGTCGTATAATGAAAGAGTAATGTTTAGCTTTTGTTTAAACGATTAGTGGACAGCATCTACCATCATCCCACATCAATAAACACGATTACAGTTTAGTGATAATAAATATTATCATTAGGGACTGAGCCACTGACAAAGTCAGAGGGCAAGAGCTCTATTGTAATTGTTAGAATTTTTTTTTTTCTTCTTCTCCATCGAAGATCTCATTTTTGGGGTAGTGAACGTGTATGAAAACTCATCATTTTTTGCTGGGACCTCAAGACTGGCAAAAAATTGAATATTTTGGAGGAAATATAAATGACCCTACAAAAATGGCTCCACAGTGCCACCTAGCATGTGAAGTCACTGGGGAGTGGCACACGCGTACTTTTGCATAGAAAGATGAAAATCGGGTGAGATGTGACCTGATTTTCACCTCACGCAATTGACATGCATTTGATTGAACTCATCCGAGGGTTTTTGTCCGACTGAGCTCATTTATTGTGACAATCATCTATACCCATGTGCCATTAAAAGATATTAAAAACTTTTCTAAAATCTCGATGGTGTGGCTGTAGGGGCGTGTCAAAGTTTGATGCCTTGCCATGATCATTCTATGACCATTCTGACGGCAATAACTCTGGTATGCATTGTCAGATTTCAACCAAATCGAGTATTATGGATATCAGTCCAATTCCAAACAGTTTTATAGAACAATATTCATAGAAATCTACAGCACCATCTAGTGGTTAAAGGAAGAATTGCTTAAAACTGTTTTATTTTTTACTCACGCACCACTTGCCAGAATGACGTGAAAGTTTCTGAGATTCATCAGACCACAGGGAACACCAAAACTGCACATAAACTTTAGCATGATGTCACTCTTGTTACCATGGACACGCCCTCCCCGCCATTCAATCCGTGATCTTGTGGAGAGGGTTGAGAAGGTCCTGGAGTCATGAAATTTGGAGCACAGGTAGAGGTGACTGTCCTATGCCGTCCTATATGGATCAGCAACACATAACTGATAGGTAAGAAGTTGGTGGTGCTATAAATTTTGTCAACCATTTTTACATAGGAGTGTGTGGGGTGGGACTAATATCCATAGTAGAAAATTTGGTGAAAATCAGATGAATTTTGAGATGAGATGAGATGAGATGAGATTCAACTTTATTGTCATTACACATGTATGAATACAAGGTAACGAAACGTGACTTGGCATTTGGGCACGCTCTGCAGAGCGCATCCAAGGCCGGGGCAGCCGCTAGGCGCCAGTCATAAAGAAGAAAGGAAAAAAAAAAAGAAAAAGAGAATGGGTATGGCACAGTAGGCGAGAGAAAAAAACATGTTTTATCAGAATGACGCTCGGCAAGTGAGCAAAATTTTGATTGCAGGCAAAAAAAAAACCTCAATGCACATTTAGCAGACATTTAGCAGGAGATCACATACAAAAGTTGAGAGGCAGTGTATTGTATGCATGTAATGTTGTATGCATTGTGTAGTGTAAATGCAACAGTTGTTAATGAGCAGCAGAGGGTGCCTCCTGGCAGTGGATAGATGTTATAATCATGTGACTTATAAACAAGTCCAGAGTCCAGAGTCTATCTCTCTTGCTCTCTCTCTTGCTTGCAGAAGGCACATGGGCATTGTCCTTGAGGGTCCAATCCGCTGATACGACAACAACTGATTGTCGATTGTTTGGGTAGACATAAGAGCCGGGCCTTCCGCTTATCTCAATCAGGAGGAATGTAAACACGGGGCAAACAAGGTCAAATCAAATCAAAACAGCACAGTGCACTCAGAGAATAGAATTTGTCCTCACCCGTGTAATTCTGTGCTTCCATTATATGTGCAGGCTTAAACTGTTTTTCCATGGAGAGCACAGGGCTCCAGATTTATTCCTCCACTGAATCATTGTCATTCAGTTCACCGTTTGCCGCTACTCGTGCCCTCCCCAACTGGTCGAATTTGATGAAGGAGCTTGCCGGGTCCGCTTTGATCAGCTCTCTCACCTTCCTTCAATTTCTGATGCATCAGGGAACTCCACAGCCAAAAATAGAAGTCCTGAGATCATAACCAATAATGTTTCCACAGACGCATGAATTCCAATGTCCATGAGTCTCCTTGTAGGTTCCAATTCTTGGGCTCCCCCTTGGCCCAATTCTTGTTGAAAAATAGTGACAATAGCACATTTAAGCCGCTTCCAAATCCATAATTTCCGTTTAGATTAAGATTCAGCAGAAGAAGAGTGACTAAACACAGACAAAAATGCAACATTGCAAAAGCTGGGAATAGATCAGGAAGGCAGGAGAGGAGGGAAGAAAAATGCGACTGCTCTCTCTCAAGGCAAGAAGGAAAAAAAAAAATTGACCAAGTTGCAACTTTTCAATGTTTCATGCCGAGGAGTGAACCTTCCCCATGTTGCCATTAAAATAATTTGCTTAAAACTGTTTGATTTATTAGTCAAGTGCCACTTGCCAGAATGACGTGAAGTTTTCTGGAGTGATGAAATCTGAAACATAGGTTGAGATGATTGTCATATGTAGTCCTATGTGGTAGGCAACACATAGCTAACAGGGAAGTGTTGCCATTGCAACATGGCGAAGGTTGACTCCTCGCCATGGAACATCAGAGAGTTGTATCTTGGACAAACTTTTTTTTTTTATTACTTATTTTGTACCCGTAGGTAAATTTGTTTTGCAGTCTGGTGACAAGCCACCAGCTGTCGGTCGCTGCGTGCGCAAGTGCCCCGTATCCCTAACCTGCATGTTTTTGGCATGTGGGAGGAAACCGGAGAAATCCCGGAGTAAACCCACGCAACACGGGGAGAACATGCAAACTCCACACAGATCACTATTGGCCGGGGGCAGGGATTGAACCCACGATCTCACGATCCCCGCGATCCCCCGGCCGAGGGTAAACTGTGCTGCCACAGTGCTAACCACTGCGCCACCGTGCAGCCCAACTTTGTCTGAGTTTCACCAAACTTTCTATGATAGATGTTAGTCCCGCCCCACACGCACCTACAAAAATGACTGACAAAAGTTATAGCACCACCTACTGCTCACAGGAAGAAATGCACCAAATGGTTTACCTTATTATTCATGCAGTGCTTGCCGCGACAACGGGAAATTTTCTTAGCCAGCTAGGTATGATGGGCGCCAGGGTTTGTGGTTGTGCAGGGGGCAAAGGTCCGCTTATAGCTGCTTGCAGCTTCAGTTAGATTTTTTTTTTTTCTTCTTCTCCATCTATCTCATTTTTGGGGTAGTGAACATGCATGAAAACTCATCATTTTTTGCTGGGACCTCTAGACTGGCCAAAAATTGAATATTTTGGAGGATATATGAATGACCCTACAAAAATGGCTCTACAGCACCACCTAACATGTGAAGTCAATGGGGAGTGGCGCACACTTACTTTCGCGGAGAAAGATGAAAATCGGGTAAGATGTTGATCATGTTGAGACATGCAACAAACTCCATAGAAGTGATGGTCTACACCCAACAGGAAGTCGGATTTTGGCAGGAAGTTTCAGTGACCTGATTTCCATCTCGCACAATTGACATGCATTTGATCAAACTCATCCTAGGGTTTTTGTCCGACTGAGCTCATTTGAGGTGACAATCATCTATACCCATGTGCCATTCAAAGCTATTGAAAACTTTTCTTAAAGCTCGACGGTTTGGCTGTCGGGCCGTGGCAAATCTTGATGCCTCACCATGATCATTCTATAACCATTCTGACGGCAATAACTCTGGTTTGTATTGTCGGATTTCAACCAAATTCAATATTATGGATATCAGTCCAATCTCAAACAGTTCTATCAAACAATATTCATAGAAAGCTACAGTGCCACCTATAGGAGGCAGAAAGTATTACATCAGAAAGTTTGCATCATGTTGTTTTTTTAATACCTCGGGAATGGAATGTTGGATTGACACCAAGATAGGTTTGATGTATATGGGTATGCCTCAGAACAATTACAGCTATGAATATTCATGAGTAGCAATAGTGCCCTCTCTTGGAGATATGAAGGTTACACCACAGGTTTTCTTCAATATCTCTGAAATATTTAGTGTGATTGGTAAAATTTATGGTGACCATCATCTATTCCCATGTGCCATCAAAAGCTGCTGAAAACTTTTCCAAATGCCCGACAGTTTGGCAGAAGGGGCATGGCCAAGTTTTCAGTATCACCATCACCCTTCCAATGGCTTTTACTCTGGCATACATTGACAGTTTCAACCAAATTTTGTGTGTTGAATAGGTAGCCAATACTGATAGTTTCTATAATAAAGAATGACACATAGCAACAGTGCCCCCTACTGCCAATGTACAGGAAGTTACCAAAACTCACATGCCATACTCACACACTGCTTGCCAGAATGACATGCAATTTTCGGAGGTTTATCAGACCACCTGGTTGATCATAACTGTACATCACCTTTAGCATGGCATCACTGCTGTTACCATGAACATGGCCTCCTCACCATTCAATCCGTTTTTCTTGTTGGGATGGTTGGGAATGACCTGGAGTCTGGAAATCTGGAACATAGGTTGAGGTCACTGTCATATGTACTCCTATATGGGTGGACAACACATGAATGACAGGGAAGTGTTGCCATGGTGACATGGCGAAGGTTGCATCCTCTCCATGGAACATCGGAAAGTTGTAACTTGGACAAACTTTGTCTGATTTTCACCAAATTTTCTACAATGGATTTTAGTCCTGCCCCACATGCTCCTATGTAAAAATGATTGACAAGCATTATAAAGCCACCTACTGCTCACAGGAAGTACTGTGCCAAAAGGTTTACTTTACTATTCACGTAGCGCTTGCCGCAACAACAAGAAATTTTCTGAGCCAGTTAGGTATGACAGGCGCCGGGGTCTGCAGTTGCGTGGGAGGGCGAGGTCCCGCTTACAGCTGCTTGCAACTTTAATTACTTATTATTGTAGGGGTGTGTGGGGCAGGACTAACATCCATCACAGAAAATTTGCTGAAAATTAGACAAAGTTAGTCCAAGTTAGAAATGTCCATTGTACTAACTAATAGGTGGTGCTACAGCATTTGTTGATCATTTTTTTATACAGGAGCATGCAGGATGGGACTAATATTTATAATAGAAAATTTGATAAAAATCGCACAAAATTTCTTCAAGTTGCAAGTGTCCATTGTTCTAACCAGTAGGTGGCACTATAAGATCTGTTAATTATTTTTATATGGATGCATGCAGGGTGGGACTAAAATTCATTGTAGAAAATTTGATAAAAATCAGACAAAGTTTATAAAAGTTACAAGTGACTGTTGTTCTAATCACTCAGTGACACTATAATGTTTGTCAATTATTTTTATATATGAGTGTTCAGGGTGGGACTGATATCAATCAATGAAATGTTGGTGAAAATTGGACAAAGTTTGTTCAAGTTACAAGTGTCCATTTTTCAAAAGAGTACAGTGGGGTAAAAAAGTATTTAGTCAGCCACCAATTGTGCAAGTTCTCCCACTTAAAAGATGAGAGAGGTCTCCAATTTTCATCATAGGTATACCTCAACTATGAGAGACAAAATGAGAAAAAAAAAATCCAGAAAATCGCATTGTCTGATTTTTAAAGAATTTATTTGCAAATTATGGTGGAAAATAAGTATTTGGTCAATAACAAAAGTTCATCTCAATACTTTGTTATATACCCTTTGTTGGCAATGACAGAGGTCAAACGTTTTCTGTAAGTCTTCACAAGGTTTTCACACACTGTTGCTGGTATTTTGGCCCATTCCTCCATGCAGATCTCCTCTAGAGCAGTGATGTTTTGGGGCTGTCGCTGGGCAACACGGACTTTCAACTCCCTCCAAAGATTTTCTATGGGGTTGAGATCTGGAGACTGGCTAGGCCGCTCCAGGACCTTGAAATGCTTCTTATGAAGCCACTTCTTCGTTGCCCGGGAGGTGTGTTTGGGATCATTGTCATGCTGAAAGACCCAGCCACGTTTCATCTTCAATGCCCTTGCTGGTGGAAGGAGGTTTTCACTCAAAATCTCACGATACATGGCCCCATTCATTCTTTCCTTTACACGGATCAGTCGTCCTGGTCCCTTTGCAGAAAAACAGCCCCAAAGTATGATGTTTCCACCCCCATGCTTCACAGTAGGTATGGTGTTCTTTCTCCTCCAAACACGACAAGTAGGGCTGGGAACGATCCCTAATTTCCAGAATCGATTCGATTCCGATTCTTGAGATTCTGAATCGATTTGATTCGATTCCGATTCAATCCCGATTCGATCTGGGGAATTACCATTTTAATAGCCATTTTACTTCCCATGAAACAAAAATCTTCGAGACCTAATGCTGCAAATTGTACCAAGAATCTTCTAACTTTGTTAATACATAAATTATCACATATAGAACTGACCCAAAATCAGTTACAATAATGCACTTTTTATTATTTAACTTATCATTTCATAAAGTGCTCACAGGTGCTTTCTTTAGTGCAAAGGATGTGTTGTGTCAAGTTCACCACCCAGAGTAAGTAAACCAATTCAATGCATGAACCATGCATTCATAATCTCATTGTATTTCAGTCCCTCCAGGATTTTGTCAGCTGTTTTTGTGATTGTTGTGGCCCAAAAAGCCTGGATTTGTGGGAGCTTTTCCAAAAAGTTATGGCACTTTTAGAGTTTTTTGCACTCAAAGTTGTGTGAGGAAGTACAAATTTTAAAGCAGCTCCTTTTTCCATAGTTTACAGTGATGCTATTCTATGTAACACCACAAGAAAAGTACAGGATTGCCAAAAATTTCTTGTTAAACAGTGATTTATTTAGAATTAAATGCTCAATAAAATTGTAAAAAAAAAAAAAAAATGACCAATATTGTGTTCTTGCTGAGAACTTTAAAAAAAGAAATAAAAGAATTTGTCATTACAACAACTAAATTGCACTGAATGCATGTTAGTGTGGAGAAAGTGATGGCAGCACCTCCTTGAATCTTGAATTTGAAGGTCTTCTTCTGTGCTGAAATCCACGTGAAGCAGGGATGGTTCCTCCACTGATGTCCTCTGACCTTCAGAAGGTCTCAGTGAGGATGGAGCTTCCAGTCTTCACACATCTGAAGGCAGATAAAAAGAAGAGATTTCACAGTAAAATTAACATTCATATTTTTAGATCGCCACACCACAGTAGGGTTTAATAATTTAGGGGTTTTTTTATATTTTAACTACAAATTAACTTTCAATGTTGGAAAAGGGTTTCAGTTCATTTCCTGAGAAGGTTTGTTCATTTCAGTTTAGTTCTACTGAGTAAAAATAGCTTGTTGTACTGCAGCCTTTATTAATTTTATTGTGATTTATTCTCTTCACATCGCTTAAGTGGCAGAAGTCCATAATCTCATAAAATATACCTTAATTCTGCATTTATTCACAGCGCTTAACCAACAGTTCTCTCTGTGTCCATAGTTTGTAAAAGAAACCACCATCATGCCAGATAAATTATTAATTGACGACACAAACGTTAAAAGAAACAAATATTATACTTACAGTCTCAGCAGCTCCAAGTCTCTGCTTCACGGGTTTCAGCCTCCGTGCATTTTCCCTTTATCAGTCGTCAACTTGATGTTCCAACACAGCGCTGCATGGAGTAAAAGTCAGTTTATCCCCGCTTTATGAAAAATATTAAGAAGCTGTTGAGGACAGTCTTTACGGTGACTATTGCTGCTAAATTAAGAGATGCACGTTATTAACTCCGCGTCATGTAAACACAAAAGATGTGTGCACGCGCCGCAGGGAACACAGAAGTTTTATTTATGAAAAATATTCAGAAGCTGTTGAGGACAATCTTTACGGTGACTTATGTTGCTAAATTAAGAAACGCACATTATTATCTCCTCTCGTGTAAACACGAAAGAGCACGCGCGGCAGGAAACTGTTGCCGGATGAGAACCGTTTTAACACCACACAAGAAGAACTAGCATATCCGTTAGCTTGCTAGCTCCGTTAGCGCGTCGGTTGTTTATGGTTCTCGGCCGTTGTTCCTGGCTCACTGACCCGGTTTCGACCCGATTATACTCAGCAGACGTTCACAAACGTAAAAATATTATATTAAAACATATTAATATTAAAAGATCGATCCGCGGATTTTGTGGATCGATATCGGCTCAGTCAAACATGTATCGATCCATATCGATATATTGATCTTTTGAACCCACCCCTAACGACAAGTTGAGTTTTTACCAAAAAGTTCTATTTTGGTTTCATCTGACCATATGACATTCTCCCAATCCTCCCAATCCTCTTCTGGATCATTCAAATGCTCTCTAGCAAACTTCAGACGGGCCTGGACATGTACTGGTTTAAGCAGGGGGACACATCTGGCACTGCAGGATTTGAGTCCCTGGCGGCGTAGTGTGTTTCTGATGTAGCCTTTGTTACTTTGGTCCCAGCTCTCTGCAGGTCATTGACTAGGTCCCCCCATGTGGTTCTCGGATTTTTGCTCACCGTTCTCGTGATAATTTTGACCCCACGGGGTGAGATCTTGAGTGGAGCCCCAGATCGAGGGAGATTATCAGTGGTCTTGTATGTCTTCCATTTTCTAATAATTGCTCCCACAGTTGATTTCTTCACACCAAGCTGCTTACCTATTGCAGATTCAGTCTTCCCAGCCTGGTGCAGGTCTACAGTTTTGTTTCTGGTGTCCTTTGACAGCTCTTTGGTCTTGGCCATAGTGGAGTTTGGAGTCTGACTGTTTGAGGTTGTGGACAGGTGTCTTTTATACTGATAACGAGTTCAAACAGGTGCCATTAATACAGGTAATGAGTGGAGGACAGAGGAGCATCTTAAAGAAGAAGTTACAGGTCTGTGAGAGCCAGAAATCTTGCTTGTTTGTAGGTGACCAAATACTTATTTTACTGAGGAATTTACCAATTAATTCATTAAAAACCCTTCAATGTGATTTTCTGGATTTTTTTTTTCTCATTTTGTCTCTCATAGCTGAGGTATACCTATGATGAAAATTGGAGACCTCTCTCATCTTTTAAGTGGGAGAACTTGCACAATTGGTGGCTGATTAAATACTTTTTTGCCCCACTGTAGATGGTTCTATAACTTTTGTTAATTGTTTTTATGTAGGAGTGTACAGGGTGGGACTGATATCCATCTTAGAATATTTTGTGAAAATCTGACAGTTTGCCCAAGTTACATGTTAAGTGTCCATTGTTCTAACCAGTAGGTGGTGCTATTACTTTTGTTAATTGCTTTTATATAGGAGCTTGCAGGATGAAACTAATATCCATCTTAGAAAATTTGGTGAAAATCAAACAAAGTTTGTCCGAGTTACAAGTGCCTGTTGTTCTATCCACTAGGTGGCACTATAATTTTTGCTAATCATTTTTATATAGTAGCATGCAGGGTGGGACTAGTATCCATTGTAGATAATTTGGTGAAAATTGGACAAAGTTTGTCCAAGTTACAACTATCTGATGTTCCATGGCGAGGAGTCAACCTTCACCACGTCGCCATGGCAACACTTACATATGAGTTATGTGTTGCCGACCCATATAGCCCCACAAATGACAGTCCCCTTGACCTATATTCCAGATTTTGTGACTCCAAGACCTTTCCAAGCCTTCTAACAAGAACACAGATTGAATGGTGAGGCAGGCATGTCCATGGTAACAGAGTGATACCATGCTAATGTTGATGTGTTGTCATGATCATCCATGGGGTCTGATAAATCTCAGAAAATTTCACCTCAATCTGGCAAACGGCACGTGAGTAATAAATAAGAGTTTTCAGCAATTCTTCCTTTAACCAGTAGGTGGTGTTATAACTTTTGTCAATTATTTTTATATAGATGTGTTTGGGGCGGGACTAATATCCATCATAGAAACTTTGGTGGGAATTTGACAAGTTTTGCTCGAGTTACAGCTGTCTGATGTTGTAAGGGGCGGAGTCAAACTTTGACATGGTGCCTTGGCCACATCTTTGAGCTTTTCACTGTCATTTGTGACACATGCTGGCAAAATGAGTCACTTTGAGGAAATTGTCAAAGCTGATGTAACATTTTTTTTCCATATTCGGTATTGAAAGACCTTCAAAATGATATTTAATTTGTAGGAAGTGCGCAAAAACGGACCTGGAAAAAGACGATTTGTTTATATTTTGGCTAGGTTGAAAAGTTGGGTTTGATTGGTCGGAAGTTACATCTTCCACAAAAACATATGTAGTTTTAGAAAGTACGATTTCTAAGCTTTCCAATGATACCAGGCACTCATGGGGGTTTTCCAGGGATTTGCTGCTAGCAAACAAAGAAAGAGTCATGATTTATGACTTCTCGCGCCTGTAGCTCGTAATGATGCGGTGCGCATTCCAACTCATTTTGCCAGTACGGGTCACATTTATGCAACCTTTAATGGCCCACGCCTATAGATGCTGCCATGCGAAAATGAGCTCAATTGGAGTAGTCTCCAAGGAGGAGTTTGTTCAAAGGCGAAGGGTGGTTTTTGACAAAATTGGAGGTGGGGTGGCTTTGAGGCAAAATGGCGGACTTCCTGTTGGCCGTGGGAAAGAGTCACAATTATGTTTGTTGCATGTCTGGAGGTGATGCACACCTTACCCAAATTTCATGTCTGTATGGCAAACTTTAATGTCACCGGTCTCCACTGACCTTGTACGTTTGGCCCCGCCCACAAAAATTGGGGGGGCACATATTTTTTCCAGTTTATCAAATTTTTCACCGAGTCTGAGGTGTGTGCAAAAAAAAAATTTCCATTTCATTAACATTCAGTGCCTCAAATAAAGGTGTTTATATGGAGAAAGAAGAACAATAATCCCAATGATGATTACAATAGGGCTGTCTCCTATTGACGTTGTCAGTGGCTTGGGCCCTAACTAATGCACAAATTATTAATTATTCTTGTTGCCACTCTTAATCAATTAACTACAAACCTTGAATTCATTTTTAAAATGAATTCCTACGATGGCAGGATGCTGTGGCTCTTCGAGAAAGTTGGTGACAGCAATACTTAATATTAGAAATAAATTTAAAAGAAATCAAACTCACCACTGCTGCCAAAAATTGCCTACATGCTGTTTTAAAACTGTAGTTCTATTCTATGCAATTTTTTATTTTATTTTTTTTTTTGTGAATTTGCCTTTTTCCCACCCATAAATTTGATATGTTTTCTGCAAATTTACAGCCCTCTTTCTAGTAAAATTCTGGCTTTTTCCACTTATCTTAGACTTTTTCCATGGAAATGTAAGGCTTTTTTCCTCTTCAACTTAATTTTTCTTTCTGGTAGAAGGCTGTCTATTTACCTGAAAGCCAAGATGTAATACAGCCCTGAAGGGAGTGTCCCACGCTCCTCAACGTAGGCTGCTTGTGAACTGCAAACTACAATCTTTTAATACAATTTTAAAATGCATGCTGTGAGCTCAGCTGACTGACAGCTGCCACCATCCACACACACCCTGTAGTAAGCCACTTCAAGTCTGACCTCCTCCCACGTGCATGATACACACTGCTCAGCTATGGCAAGAACAGGGAGAACCGTGCTAAACAAAATATAATGTGAGTACAGCCGGCATAGACTAGGGGTGGGACAAAATATCATTCCAGTGATGATACCAATATTTGACACTAACGACGATCTACCGATCCCTTAACACATGGATCGATCTTTCATTATTTCTATATATTCATGTAACATTGCATACTCTTGGGTATTCATCAACCAATTGCATTTTCAGTCCACTAGATGGCGCGAAGCAAGCACCTAGTCAAGTGAAAACATATCTTGTCTGGCAAGATTTGCAGCCAGCTTTGAAAGTTAGAAAACAGTTAAATGTGGCAAAAAGTTAGCTCAAATGCCATTTTTTTTTCCATTTTATAACAAAGATGGAATGGAAGACCTTGACATGACACACAACCTGCAAGAAGTGCTGCACAAAAAAAACAAAAAGAACACTCACATACGTGGCACCATGGTCAGAACACATCTCAGAGTAGTGTTAGCAACAGCTAAGCTTAAAACACACCCACGTGTAGCTTGCTTTTTCAACGAATGGCACTGACCAGAAAACTCTGGAGAGTGTGTGCAGAGATCAAATCAAATCAAATCAAATCAAACTTTATTGTCATATTGCTGTACATACAACTGTAGTGCAGGCAAGATGAAATTGCGTTTCTCTCGGCATCCATATAAGAAGCAGCATGATTAAGACACACTCCCACATAGCTCCCACCCCCCCCATCCATTCACACATCCCTGAGACATACTTGGGGAAAAAAGAATAACTAACTATAATATACAAAATGTCCATAGGTGCAGTAGTGTGTATGTGAGATTCCGGATCAGCTGTTCAGCATCCTGACAGCTTGTGGGAGGAAGCTGTTGATCAGTCTGGTGGTTCTGCCTCTGATGCTCCGGAATCGTTTACCAGATGGAAGAAGTTCAAAGTGTTTATGCAGAGGGTGAGAAGGGTCCTTGACAATGTTCAGTGCCCTGCTCCTACAACGGTTCTGAAAAAGTTCTTGGACAGAGGGGAGGGAGACTCCAATTACCCTCTCCGCCCCCTTGACTATCCTCTGCAGGGCTTTTTTGTCTGACATACTGCAGCTGGAGTACCATGTAGCAATGCAGTACGTCAGAACACTCTCCACCACACCTCTGTAGAAGGTCCTGAGGATGCAGATGGGGAGAGAGGCCTGTTTGAGTTTCCTCAAGAAGTGTAGTCTCTGCTGAGCTCGCTTCCTGATCTCCAAGGAATTCTTGCTCCAGGTCAGATCCTGCGAGATCTGCACTCCGAGGAACTTGATGTTCTCTACTCTCTCCACTAAACGGCCGCCGATGCTGAGGGGGACGTGCTCAGGCTGTGACCGCCGGAAGTCGATAATCATCTCCTTTGTTTTGTCCACGTTGAGCACCAGATCGTTCTCCCTGCACCAGCCCTCCAGGTCTCTCACTTCTTCCCTGTACATTGATTCCTCATCCCTCTGAATAAGTCCCACCACCGTGGTGTCATCTGCAAACTTAATAATCTGGTTCCCCTCGTGTTTGGATACACAGTCATGTGTTAGAAGTGTAAACAACAGTGGACTGAGTACACAGCCTTGAGGGGTTCCGGTACTCAGCGTGACAGAGTTGGAGATGTTGTTTCCACCCCGGACGGACTGAGGTCTCTCAGTCAGGAAATCCAGGATCCAGAGACATGTGGCGGTGTTCAGACCGAGAAGGAGTAATTTCTCTATCAGTCTCTGGGGAATAATGGTGTTGAATGCTGAACTGAAATCAATGTACAGGAGTCTGGCGTAGGTGTCTTTCTGGTCCAGGTGGGTGATGACAGAGTGTAGGGTGGTGACTATAGCATCCTCCGTGGAGCGGTTTGAACGATATGCAAACTGGAGCGGGTCGTGTGATGCAGGGAGGCAGGCTGTGATGTGTGGTTTGACAAGCCGTTCAAAACACTTCATCACAATTGGTGTAAGTGCAACAGGACGATAGTCATTCTAACATGACACCACTGGTTTCTTTGCCACCGGTACAATGATAGAGGTCTTGAAGCATCTGGGAACAATGGCCTGACTCAGGGAGATGTTATAAATGTCAGTCAGGACATCCGCCAACTCGCTCGCGCAGTCTCGGAGCACACGTCCCGGAATGTTGTCTGGACCTGCAGCTTTGCGTGGGTTGATTCTGGATAGGGTCCTCCGTGTGTCCGCTGTGTTAATGGTAAAAGTTGGTCCGACCGATGGTGGGAGTGGGCCGGCCCTCCCTCTGATTGTCGAGTTTGATGCTTCAAAACGTGCAAAGAAGTCGTTAAGCCTGTCTGGAAGCGAAGCGTCGTCATCATCGACCCCCTGCCTAGACTTAAAGCCCGTCAGTGTCCGAACTCCCTGCCACATCTGCTTGGTGTTCCTAGTGTCACAGAGGTGTCCCTGGATTTTCTCCGCATAGGCGCGCTTTGCCACCTTAATTCCCTTTGAAAGCGCAGACCTGGCTGAGCGGAGGGCAATCCTGTCCTTCGCTCTGAACGCTGCATCTCTGGCTTTAAGCAGCGAGCGCACCTCTGCAGTCATCCAGGGCTTATGATTACCCCGCACAGTGATGGTCTTCACTGTAGTGACATCCTCTGTGCACTTCGTGATGTAGCTGGTGACCGAATCAGCATACTCCTCCACATCTGTCCTGTCTTCCTGGGAGGCTGCTATTTTGAAGATCCTCCAGTCTGTGTGATGAAAACAGTCTTGCAGTGCAGAGGTTGCACTCTCTGGCAAAATCCTGATTTGTTTCACAGCTGGCCTGCTGCGCTTCAATAAAGGTTTGTAGGCAGGAACCAGCATCACGGACATGTGATCAGAACGGCCGAGATGGGGGCGGGGTAACGCTTTATATGCATCTGTGTTTGTGTACACTAAGTCCAACATATTCTCTCCTCTGGTCTTAAAGTCTACACATTGTTTAAACTTGGGGAGCACAGTCTTTAAGCTGGTGTGGTTAAAATCCCCCGCAACCACCACAAAACTGTCCGGGTGTGATGTTTGGATTTTACTGATTGCATTGTGCAGTTCCCCGAGTGCCTTCTTAGCATTAGCTTTAGCGTTAGCGCTCGGCGCTATGTAAACACCAACTACAAACACGTTGCTGAATTCCCTCGGCAGATAAAAAGGCCGACAATTAACTGAGACGCGTCTCAGTTAAAAATGAAGCCCCGAGAATGTGGGCAGCAGAAAGGACTGCAGCAGCTGCAGGACTGTGAGCCAGCAGCCATCACAACAAAAGCGACTGTGGTGAGTTGAAAAGAGTAAAAACTTTACATGAAACAGATTGACAGTTTGACGTTGACATGGGAGGGGGATATATGGCATCATGATGGATCGTGACCCAAGTATAGCAATCTGAATCGGATCGTGAGGTCTCTCACGATTCCCACCCCTAGTGTAGACCCCCGCTGACAGTACCATATCACCTTAGCACAAAACAAGGCAAATGGCACCAGTGAAGGTACTGTTGTGTGGGATTTGGCACTTGGGGCTTGCCGTAGCCGATGCCAGGCAGTTGACGTGGTGACGTCAGGCGGGCTATGGCCAGTGTGTATATTGTGCCTGTTTTCCTTAATAAAGTTCAGTTTGTTGCTCAGTTCAACACAGCTCCAGTCTCCCATTATTGAGACACTGAAGCTGCATGATAAAATAAAGGCAGTGATGGAGTTTTTAGTTGGTTTATTGAATCATACCGCCTTCATCGGAACACCTTCCCAGCCCTCGTGCTGCGGGCTGAGGTGATGTCCTCAGGCTCTCAGAGAAGAGGAGACACACAGTGCGTGTGTCCAGCAGCAGTTGAAGAGTGAGTGAATGAGAGGCAGATTTACAGAACAATGCAGCATATATACCCAACTCAGACAATACATCAAAGACATTCACAGCAGTCGATCTGGGCATTTGCATATCAGAGGTATAGACAGGATGCATGAACACAATGCATGGATGACACTTTAACCTCACAGCTGTAAACTCAGCATGCAGCGGAAAAAACCCAGGAGTAACGAGCTGACTGTCTCTGTGTGTTGTGGGGGAGTTGAATCAACCCGCCACAACACAACATTTTGGCAACGAGAATAAACCATGGGAGCATGCATTAAAGTACCACCTCCATTTTTACTGTCTCCAGGTATGCCAACTATACCATGGTGCCACTGGCGGAAGGCGTTCAAGGTGTATATTGCCGCGGCCAGCCTGGGCGGAGCCGACAAAGAGAGACAGAGGAGCCTACTCATTCATTGTATCGGTGAGGAGGGCCAACGGATATTTTTTTGTGCTGGGTGGCAAGGGCTCACTGAAGGAATGTCTGGATGTAATGGGCAATTTCTTTATGGCCCATTCCAACATTATGGCGCGAAGATATAAATTCTTCGACCGCCGACAAAAACCTGGTGAGTTCACCCACGCTTCATAATGGAACTCTGTAGCCTAGCAAGAAAGTGTGCCTTTGGGCCAATTGAGGAGGAGCTAGTCCGGAACAAGCTAGTACATGGTACGATTAATGAGTGGCTAAAAGACAAACTAACGCTAACTACGGAAGTCTTTGCACTGGAGAAAGGGGTTGAAATGACCAGCCAGGTAGAGTCCACTGCCCAGCTAGGTCTACAAGTGCTAGCTAAGAAGAACCTAGCCACCCAAGTCCCCCCACCCACCCATGTCTGGCCACTAACAATACAGCTAACACTTCGGGGCGGAGCCCCAAAAGGCGGCGGGCCGTGGCACGGGCAGGAGTGGGGACTAGGGGTCTGTGTGACAGCTGCAGCTATCCCCGTCACTGAGCGGGCTCGTCCACCTGCCTCACCAGATGGAAAAAGAGCCATAACTGCGGCCGTTCTAATCACTGGGCCAGGACCTGCACCACCAATATTAAACCATCAGTGGCGGATCCCGAAAGCATGACGCAGGTGCGTGTGGTGGATGCTGGGAAGGGGCTGTTAAAGTGGTATATTTTGCAGCTAGACGGGGTTGATGTGCCGCTTATGGTGGACTCAGGGGCCGGTAAATTCATTCTGAGTGTTACTACATTGAAAAAACTTCTGGGGCCAAATCATCAAAGTGAGGCAGTGAAAATGTTCGGGTATGGTCATGCTAAAATTGACATGGCGGGTACGGTCAGCTTCTCGGTGAAATGTGGGTCAAGGATTATTCACGCATTTACCTTCCAGGTTTTGTGCTAGGGGGATGACTTGCTGGGAATCGATCTGCTGGGTGAACTAGGATTCTCCATCAAGGACGCAGCGGGCTCAACGGTGCTGACGATGTCCCCTGAATGGCATGTCCGCTGGCCGCCGTTGTTCGTGGGCCTAGGATGTATTAAAGCGTTCTACCACTGCCCACTCATCGACCCAAGCGTGACACCCAGGATCCAACCATTACTGCGGCTTCCCCTTGCCCTGCAGGACGACTTCACGGCGGAACTGAACAAACTGCTTAAAGCCGTCATTATCGAGAAAGTGGATGCCTCACCCTGGATATCAAACATCATCGTGGCCATGAAGAAGACAGGCGGAAACCGGCCATGTATTGAACTTAGGATGGTATATAAGGTGATTGTCCCGGACAAATACCCGTTCCCCCCAATGGAGGAACTTACCGCAACATTCAGCAGCTCAAGGGTGTTCACAAAGCTTGATCTCCGCCAGGGTTATCTACAGGTGCCTCTTCACCCAGTCAGCAGGGTCCTGACGGCATTCGTGACCCACATGGATGTTTTCAGGTACACCCACATGCCTTTTGGTCTGAGCTCAGCACCAAGCTGTTTTCAGAAGATCATGTCCACAATTCTGGCTAGCCTCAGGGGTGTAGTGGCATGCCTGGATGACATCGTGAACCACAGCTCGTCACGGGAGGAGCACAACTGTCATTTGAGAAGGGTGCGGGAGGTGCTGCAGGAGCACGGAGTCACGTTGAACAGGCAAAAGTGTATTTTCCTGGTGGATTCCATTGAGTTTGTGGGATTCCGGCTGGCAGCCAAGGGCTTGAGGCCCCTGCACTTGAACGTGGTGGTGGTCCTGCATCTCTCCAATCCCACAACACCTGCACATATCTCTTCATTCTTTTGCTTGGTGAACTTTTAGGGGTGTTTTATTCCTCATTATTCAGAGGCTAACGAACCACTCCGGGCCCTTCTGAAGCAAGACGCACTGTGGTAGTGGACCCCGGCCTGCTGAGCGGCAGTTGGTAGGCTGAAGTCTCAACTCACCTCCTCTTCAGTGCTGGCTCATTTTGATCCAAAATGGCCAACTTTTGTGACCTGTGATGCGTCTGGTTCGGCGGTGGGGGCAGTTATGTCTCAAGTGCAAGACGATACTGAGTGCCCGGTGGTGTTCATGTCAAGGTCCCTTTCAGCGGCTGAACAGAAATATGCCGTAGGTGAGAGGGAGGAGCTCACTTGTGTCTGGGCATGGTAACTGTGGTACATCTACCTCTACGGGTGCCACATCAACCTGCGAACAGACCACCGGGCGCTGACAACACTGCTGGAGATGACAGGCTAGGAATACAGACCCCTATGGATCCATAGGTGGACTGAGCGGCTGAGGGCCTACAACTTTGCTACCCAGTTCACTCCTGGAAAAGAGAATGTAGTGGTGGATCTCCTGTCCCGTGCCATGACCAACACCATACAGCCGGACGACAACGACGACAACCCCACAGAGGCGGATCTGGTCAACACGCTGCACGGATCCCCCTGGGAAATGGTATCCCTCCAGGAGCTCCAGGCAGAGTTGGAATAGAACCCCACATTGTCACAACTGTGCTCGGTAATCAGGGAGAGTTGGTCCGTGAAAGTTCAGGGTGATCTGGCACCTTTTCACCGGATCAGAGACAATGCGAGTTATTGGAACGGGGTGTGTGTGGCAAGGGGACACTGCACATTGATCCCGGTGTCTCTGAGTTCACGAGACCTGGCGATGCTCCACAAGGGACACCTGACCGTGGTCAGAGTGATGCAGCATTGAAGGGATTCAGTTTGGTGGCCGGGTATTGATAAGGACATTGGAACTGTGGTAAAGAACTGTGCCCCGTGCTTGGAAAGCAGAAAGACTGGCGCCCCCCCCCCCCACCACCACCACCATCACCCCGCGACCATTACCATACCCAGAGGGCCCTTGGAAGCACATCCAATTGGACATCTGCTGTGAACTACATACGGCACCCCCGAACAGACATTTTTTGCTAGTAATCTATGATCTGTTCTCCAAATGGCCGGAGGTGTTACCCACCAATTGAGTCATGCCAGGTGTGGTTATGGGTTTCCTTTCATCACTGTTCACCAGATGGGGCGTCCCGGATGCCATCACTACAGACAATGGCCCACAGTTCACCTCTGGGGGGTTTGAGAAGTTTTTGGGTGTTAGGGGCGTGGAACACATCAAAACCACGTTCTTCCACCCCCAAGCCAATGGGGGCGTGGAGCATTTCAACAAGCCTCTTAAAAATGGTCTGAGAGCCCATTTGGCGGACAGCTTCACATTCCCTGATGCCCTCCAGAGCACACTCCTCCACTACAGGGCAACGGCCCATGCAACAACAGGGTTCTCCCTGGCAAAACTCGTGCTGGGGAGCAAACTCCACCTACCCCTGGACTGACTGAGGCCCCCCACGACCTCCTCTCCGGAGAACACAGACTCTCCACGAGACCAAGTCATCACCCCACAGCAGAAGATGAAACAATGTTTCAACAGGAAGCACATGGCAAATGCCCACGGACTCGATGTGTCGGACCGGGTCTGGACTAAGCATCTCAACCGCACACATAAACTGCAGCCTCTCTGGATGAGGCCACCTCAGATTGTTAGGCACCAGGGCCAGAACATGTTCGAGCTCTCAAACAAGTCAAGGTGGTGTGATGTATGAATATGTGTGTCTGAGATGTCGTGCCCACCCACAGGGTGACGTCAGGCGGGCACGGCCCACTCTGTATATAGTTGAGTGTTCGGCATAATAAAGAGGAGTTGGATGTCCCTCTACAAGCTCTCCGGCTCGTGTCTTTTTCCCAACATAACATTTGGCGACGAGGAGTCTAATGGGAGCGTGCTGGTTGCCTCAGCCATTGGCGCTATTTCTGGAGTGCGAGGGGGAGCCTGTGATCCTCTGGCCGGAGTGGAGAGCCTCATTTGAGGAGTATATTAGGGCACTGGGCCTACACAGGCTAGACGGGAGACTCGGCGGGTGATCCTGGCCCACAATCTCGGCGTGGAGGGCCGAAGGATCCTTGGTGCTCTGGGTGGAGCGGACCTCTACGAGGATGCTGTTGAGTGGCTGGCCAGGCACTTCGACGGTCAGACGAGGGCCATAAAGCTGCGTGTGATGGAGCTCTTGATGCCAGGAACTGATGGGCTAGCTGTGGCGCTAACGTCACACCAAAAGGGGGCAAGCAAGGCAAGGCAGGCTGAAGGCCCAGAGGAGGAGCAGCAGCTGCAGGACATGGTGATGGTGCAGCAGAGCACAAACACTGAGAGCACTGAATGTAGTGGTGAGGAGCCCAGGTCGGTGAGCGGGCCGGATGAGGGTGATGGTGCATGTCCCGTAGGTGAGCAGGAGCAGAATATGGAGGCTACGCAGCAAGACACGTGGAGCGAGGGGGCTGAGAGCAGTGACGACGTGCCCGGGTCGGGAGAAGGAGCCGACTGGAGTGTCACAGAGGGCCCGGAGGGACAGCAGCTACAGCCAGACATGGTTGATGGCGCGGTTCAAGACACATGCTGGTCTGACAAGCTGGGTGTAAATGCTGACTGGTGTGACGATAACCCAGCGAGGGTTGACGCCGGAGCTGGTAGCCGTGGTACCCTTGGTGTGGGTACCGGAGGGCACTGCGGGGTCCCCTTGAAGAGGGCTGCTGAAACTGGAGGACATGTAAGTGGAGTGGAAAAAATTGGCGCAGTTTTGCAGAGCGCCAAACACCATCGTCAGGATAAGAGTTTGGACCGGGCCGGTGGGACAGCACGATGAAGAAAGGAGGTCCTGTGACGACATGGCGGGCACGGGAGACCGGGTCGGGTTTCCATGCAGGTCAACAGTGGGGTTCAGCCTGGAAAGAAGAAACCAGTTTGGAAAGGTGGAGACAGGTTGGCCAGAGAGGGATATTTTGACCAAAGGGGGAGGCAGTGGCCGGACTTAAGGATGCCGTGGGGATGCCCAGGCCCTCCATGGCTGTGTAGAAGATGGTGGCTACCCAGAGACGTTGGGGTTATCTAAGATTTTATTTTCTGGTGTAAATACCTGTGTGTGTGTGTGTGTGTGTGTGTGTGTGTGTGTGTGTGTGTGTGTGTGTGTATACACTACCGTTCAAAAGTTTGGGGTCACTTAGAAATTTCCTTATTTTTGAAAGAAAAGCACTGTTTTTTTCAATGAAGATAACTTTAAACTAATCAGAAATACACTCTAATATCTAATATACATTGCTAATGTGGTAAATGACTATTCTAGCTGCAAATGTCTGGTTTTTGGTGCAATATCTACATAGGTGTATAGAGGCCCATTTCTAGCAACTATCACTCCAGTGTTCTAATGGTACAATGTGTTTGCTCATTGCGTCAGAAGGCTAATGGATGATTAGAAAACCCTTGTGCAATCATGTTAGCACAGCTGAAAACAGTTTAGTTGGTTAGAGAAGCTATAAAACTCACCTTCCTTTGAGCAGGCTGAGTATCTGGAAAAAATTATGATTTCAAATACAAATCATTATTTCTAACCTTGTCAATGTCTTGACTATATTTTCTATTCATTTTACAACTCATGGTGGTAAATAAGTGTGACTTTTCATGGAAAACACAAAATAATTGCCTGGGTGACCCCAAACTTTTGAACGGTAGTGTAGATAGATAGATAGATAGATAGATAGATAGATAGATAGATAGATAGATAGATAGATGGATAGATAACCCCATGTGTATATATATATATATATATATATATATATATATATATATATATATATATATATACAGTATATATATATATATATATATATATATATATATACACATATATATATACAGTGGGGTAAAAAAGTATTTAGTCAGCCACCAATTGTGCAAGTTCTCCCACTTAAAAGATGAGAGAGGTCTCCAGTTTTCATCATAGGTATACCTCAACTATGAGAGACAAAATAAGAAAAAAAAATCCAGAAAATCACATTGAAGGATTTTTAATGAATTAATTGGTAAATTCCTCGGTAAAATAAGTATTTGGTCAATAACAAAAGTTCATCTCAATACTTTGTTATATACCCTTTGTTGGCAATGACAGAGGTCAAACGTTTTCTGTAAGTTTTCACAAGGTTTTCACACACTGTTGCTGGTATTTTGGCCCATTCCTCCATGCAGATCTCCTCTAGAGCAGTGATGTTTTGGGGCTGTCGCTGGGCAACACAGACTTTCAACTCCCTCCAAAGATTTTCTATGGGGTTGAGATCTGGAGACTGGCTAGGCCGCTCCAGGACCTTGAAATGCTTCTTACGAAGCCACTCCTTCGTTGCCCGGGCGGTGTGTTTGGGATCGTTGTCATGCTGAAAGACCCAGCCACGTTTCATCTTCAATGCCCTTGCTGGTGGAAGGAGGTTTTCACTCAAAATCTCACGATACATGGCCCCATTCATTCTTTCCTTTACACGGATCAGTCGTCCTGGTCCCTTTGCAGAAAAACAGCCCCAAAGTATGATGTTTCCACCCCCATGCTTCACAGTAGGTATGGTGTTCTTTCTCCTCCAAACACGACAAGTTGAGTTTTTACCAAAAAGTTCTATTTTGGTTTCATCTGACCATATGACATTCTCCCAATCCTCCCAATCCTCTTCTGGATCATCCAAATGCTCTCTAGCAAACTTCAGACAGGCCTGGACATGTACTGGTTTAAGCAGGAGGACACATCTGGCACTGCAGGATTTGAGTCCCTGGCGGCGTATTGCGTTTCTGATGTAGCCTTTGTTACTTTGGTCCCAGCTCTCTGTAGGTCATTCACTAGGTCCCCCCATGTGGTTCTGGGATTTTTGCTCACTGTTCTCGTGATAATTTTGATCCCACGGGGTGAGATCTTGCGTGGAGCCCCAGATTGAGGGAGATTATCAGTGGTCTTGTATGTCTTCCATTTTCTAATAATTGCTCCCACAGTTGATTTCTTCACACCAAGCTGCTTACCTATTGCAGATTCAGTCTTCCCAGCCTGGTGCAGGTCTACAGTTTTGTTTCTGGTGTCCTTTGACAGCTCTTTGGTCTTGGCTAGGGCTGGGAACGATCCCTAATTTCCAGAATCGATTCGATTCCGATTCTTGAGATTCTGAATCGATTCGATTTGATTCCGATTCAATCCCGATTCGATCTGGGGAATTACCATTTTAATAGCCATTTTACTTCCCATGAAACAAAAATCTTCGAGACCTAATGCTGCAAATTGTACCAAGAATCTTCTAACTTTGTTAATACATAAATTATCACATATATAACTGACCCAAAATCAGTTACAATAATGCACTTTTTATTATTTAACTTATCATTTCATAAAGTGCTCACAGGTGCTTTCTTTAGTGCAAAGGATGTGTCGTGTCAAGTTCATCACCCAGAGTAAGTAAACAAATTCAATGCATGAACCATGCATTCATAATCTCATTGTATTTCAGTCCCTCCAGGATTTTGTCAGCTGTTTTTGTGATTGTTGTGGCCCAAAAAGCTTGGATTTGTGGGAGCTTTTCCAAAAAGTTATGGCACTTTTAGAGTTTTTTTGCACTCAAAGTTGTGTGAGGAAGTACAAATTTTAAAGCAGCTCCTTTTTCCATAGTTTACAGTGATGCTATTCTATGTAACACCACAAGAAAAGTACAGGATTGCCAAAAATTTCTTGTTAAACAGTGATTTATTTAGAATTAAATGCTCAGTAAAATTGTAAAAAAAAAAAAAATGACCAATATTGTGTTCTTGCTGAGAACTTTAAAAAAGAAATAAAAGAATTTGTCATTACAACAACTAAATTGCACTGAATGCATGTTAGTGTGGAGAAAGTGATGGCAGCACCTCCTTGAATCTTGAATTTGAAGGTCTTCTTCTGTGCTGAAATCCACGTGAAGCAGGGATGGTTCCTACACTGATGACCTCTGACCTTCAGAAGGTCTCAGTGAGGATGGAGCTTCCAGTCTTCACACATCTGAAGGCAGATAAAAAGAATAGATTTCACAGTAAAATTAACATTCATATTTTTAGATCGCCACACCACAGTAGGGTTTAATAATTTAGGGTTTTTTTATATTTTAACTACAAATTAACTTTCAATGTTGGAAAAGGGTTTCAGTTCATTTCCTGAGAAGGTTTGTTCATTTCAGTTTAGTTCTACTGAGTAAAAATAGCTTGTTGTACTGCAGCCTTTATTAATTTTATTGTGATTTATTCTCTTCACATCGCTTAAGTGGCAGAAGTCCATAATCTCATAAAATATACCTTAATTCTGCATTTATTCACAGCGCTTAACCAACAGTTCTCTCTGTGCCCATAGTTTGTAAAAGAAACCACCATCATGCCAGATAAATTATTAATTGATGACACAAACGTTAAAAGAAACAAATATTATACTTACAGTCTCAGCAGCTCCAAGTCTCTGCTTCACGGGTTTCAGCCTCCGTGCATTTTCCCTTTATCAGTCGTCAACTTGATGTTCCAACACAGCGCTGCATGGAGTAAAAGTCCGTTTATCCCCGCTTTATGAAAAATATTAAGAAGCTGTTGAGGACAGTCTTTACGGTGACTTTTGCTGCTAAATTAAGAGACGCACGTTATTAACTCCGCGTCATGTAAACACAAAAGACGTGTGCACGCGCCGCAGGGAACACAGAAGTTTTATTTATGAAAAATATTCAGAAGCTGTTGAGGACAATCTTTACGGTGACTTTTGTTGCTAAATTAAGAAATGCACATTATTATCTCCGCTCGTGTAAACACGAAAGAGCACGCGCGGCAGGAAACTGTTGCCAGATGAGAACCGTTTTAACACCACAGAAGAAGAACTAGCATATCCGTTAGCTTGCTAGCTCCGTTAGCGCATCGGTTGTTTATGGTTCTCGGCCATTGTTCCTGGCTCACTGACCCGGTTTCGACCCGATTATACTCAGCAGACATTCACAAACGTAAAAATATTATATTAAAACATATTAATATTAAAAGATCGATCCGCGGATTTTGTGGATCGATATCGGCTCAGTCAAACATGTATCGATCCATATCGATATATTGATCTTTTGAACCCACCCCTAGTCTTGGCCATAGTGGAGTTTGGAGTCTGACTGTTTGAGGTTGTGGACAGGTGTCTTTTATACTAATAACGAGTTCAAACAGGTGCCATTAATACAGGTAACGAGTGGAGGACAGAGGAGCCTCTTAAAGAAGAAGTTACAGGTCTGTGAGAGCCAGAAATCTTGCTTGGTGACCAAATACTTATTTTACTGAGGAATTTACCAATTAATTCATTAAAAATCCTTCAATGTGATTTTCTGGATTTTTTTTTTTCTCATTTTGTCTCTCACAGTTGAGGTATACCTATGATGAAAATTGGAGACCTCTCTCATCTTTTAAGTGGGAGAACATGCACAATTGGTGGCTGACTAAATACTTTTTTGCCCACTATATACACACACACACACACACATACATACATACATACATATACAGTATATATATATATATATATATATATATATATATATATGTGTGTGTGTGTGTGTGTGTGTGTGTGTGTGCATATATACTCTGTGTGTGTGTGTGTGTGTGTGTGTGTGTGTGTGTGTGTGTGTGTGTGTGTGTGTGTGTGTGTGTGTGTGAGTGACTGTGTGAATGTGTGTAATATGGGATTATTTTATGTATTTTAAGGAGACATTGTCCATTTTGATTATTTTGGTGTGAATGTGATAGGCTGTTTTATTACAGTATATTACTTGCCCTGTTCTTAGTGTGTGAGTGGGGTTACTAAATTTGGGTGGATTTCCAGTATGCTTGATACTTTTATTTGGGAGGGTGGGATGTGATCTATGAATATGTGTGTCTGAGATGCCATGCCCACCCACAGGGTGACGTCAGGCAGGCACGGCTCACTCTGTATATAGTTGAGTGTTCAGCATAATAAAGAGGAGTTGGATGTCCCTCTACAAGCTCTCTGGCTCGTGTCCTTTTCCCAACATAACAGGTGGTACTCCAGCCAACTCAGGAAGTCGTTGCCTGCACAGGGTCCAGGAACTGCGGCAGAGCGGACTGATGTGGTTTGGGACTTATTTGGTGAGGGCGTTAGGGACTGGCAGGTGTGGCCGACGGAGCCTTGAGCCTGGAGCAGGTTCCCCTCCAGTGCGGCGCTTGGCTAGGACATGTCAGAGGCCCAAATACCTCGATGACTTTGTTCTGGAATTAGCTTTAGCTAATGCTTGTTGGGAATGGGTGGCAGAATAATCCACTCCAACACGGGAGGGTATCCTGATAGTCCTCCCAGGTGACCATTTAGTTTAGTTTTGTTGTTCTGTGTGTTCTATTAAATAAAAAAAAAAAAAGAGGAAACTGTCTATACTGCATGTGTCTAAGGGGTTTTCTCACTAAAGTTAAAGGGGTGGGGTTCCATCTTATATATATGTGTGTGCATTATCTAGGGTGCTTTCATGTTTTGTTAGGGGGAGAGGAATGTTGTGTGCGATTTGGTGCTTGGGGTTTGCCGTTGCCGACGTCAGGCGTTCGACATGGTGACGTCTGGCGGGCTACAGCCAGTGTGTATATTATGCCTGTTTTCCTTCATAAAGTTCAGTTCATTGCTCAGTTCAACACGGCTCCAGTCTCCCGTTATTGAGACAAAACAGGCATGACCTCAGTCATGCATGATTACTCTATGACTGTTAAACACACAGTATCTTTTCAACCAAGCAACCTCTCTGATGCTCAATTTTCATTGGGCAGCTGGTGTAGATATTGGAGTCCTTATTCTCTGCGGGGGCAACCAGGTTAATCATATTAATAAACTCAGTTATGAGTGAGACATTGCTGCTATCTGGGAGGTTTAGGAATGGGGATGTCACTCAGTGTCTCTTAGCACAGGGATGTGAAGTCTATGTCGGTGAGGGGAGGTGGTCATACAGCCAGGCACCTGAGGAGGGGAAGAGTCCTCTCGCAGCTTTGTTTACTCCCAGGACCTGGCTTGGGTTCTATGGGTGATGAAGTTGGTACAAAGTTAGTGAGTCTTGATAAAGTTAAAACTGGCTCATATCCGCTACAAGCGAAGATTAAAAAAAAAAAAAAAACATCTAAGAAGAACATATATGCTCAAGTGCTGGTAAATGAACAAGGATGTCTTGTGAGGGTAGACAGACTCGAGAGAACATAATGATAAGCTCACAGTCTGACAGCTTTAGTAGCACAAGGCAACCAAACCTGTCAGCCTCTCCCCACCAAGGCAGCCTCTAATGTGGTCTGATGACCGACTCTGACTGCCTAGCAATCCAATGCTAATGTTTCAATCAACCAACTATCACAGTGAAACTATAACAAAATAGGCCATAATGGCATGAGATATGTTTTTGACTGTGGATTAGTGAACCAGGTTTGAACAGGGAGGTTTATCAAGGTGACTAGAATTAAAAGAAAATAACACTAAATACATGTGGGAAAGAGGCATAATATGTCACCTTTAACTTTCCATATATCCATCTATCCATCCATCTTCTACCACTTTTCCGGAGGTCCGGGTCACGGAGGCAGCAGTTCAAGCAGAGAAGCCCAGACTTCCCTCTTCCCAGCCACCTGCTCCAGCTCTTCACAGAGGATACCAAGGTGTTCCCAGACCAGCTGGCAGACATAGTCTCTCCACCGAGTCCTGGGTCTGCCCCGGGGTCTCCTCCCAGTGGGACATGCCTGAAACACCTCAAGGGGGAGGTGTCCAGGAGGCATCCCTGTCAGATGCCCATACAACCTCAACTGACTCCTTTCAATGTGGAGGAGCAGCGGTTCTACTCTGAGACTCTCCCGGATGACTGAGCTCCTCATCCTATCTCTGAGGGTGAGTCCAGCAATCATATGGAGAAAGCTCATTTCAGCCGCTTGTATCCGCGATCTCGTTCTTTCGGTCGTTACCCAAAGGCTCATGACCATAGGTGAGCGTAGGAGCGTAGACTGACTGGTAAATCAACAGCTTTGCCTTAGAACTCAGCTCCCTCTTCACCACAACGGACTGGTACAACGTCCGCATCACTGCAGATGCTGCTCCGATCCATCTGTCAATCTCTCGCTCCATTCTCCCCTCACTCGTGAACAAGACCCCAAGATACTTAAACTCCTCCACTTGGAGCAGGAGCCTGTCCCCAGCCCGGAGAGGACAATCCACCTTTTTCCTGCTGAGGACCATGGACTCGGACTTGGAGGTGCTGATTCTCATCCCAGCCGCTTCACACTCAGCGGCAAACCATCCCAGCAAGAACTGTAGGTCATTGCTGGATGAAGCCAACAGGACAACATCATCTACAAACAACAGAGATGAGATCCTGTGGCCACCAAGCATGACACCCTCCATTCCCTGGCTGCGCCGAGAAATCCTGTCCATAAAAATTATGAACAGGATCGTTGACAAAGGGCAGCCCTGGCAGAGTCCAACTCTCACTGGGAATGAGTCCGAAAGAGTGTTGGCCAAACTCTCACAACGGTCGTACAGAGACCGAATAGCTCGTAACAACAAGCCCACTACCCCATACTCCCAAAGCACCCCCCACAAAAAACCACGAGTGACTGCGGTCGAATGCCTTCTCCAAGTCCACAAAACACATGTAAACTGGTTGGGCAAACTCCCATGAACCCTAGAGAATTCTCGAGAGGGTAAAGACCTGGTCCAATGTGCCACGGCCAGGACGAAAACCACATTGCTCCTCCTGAATCCGAGGTTCGATCAACGGCCGGGACCTTCCCAGGGAGGCTGGGGAGTGTGATCCCTCTAAAGTTGGAGCATACCCTCTGGTCCCCTTTTTTGAAGAGAGGAACCACCACCCCAGTTTTCCATGCCAAAGGCACTGCCCCCAACCTCCACGCAATGTTACAGAGGCATGTCAACCATGACAGCCCTACAACAGCCAGGGCCTTGAGGTACTCAGGGCGAATCTCATCCACCCCCGGGGCCCGGCCACCAAAGAGATTTTTAACCATCTTGACGACCTCAGCCCCTGTGATAGGCGAGTCATCCCCCTCGTCCACAAGCCCTGCTTCCTCTGTGGAAGGCGTATCAGTGGGATTGAGGAGATCCTTAAAGTATTCCTTCCACCGCCCGATGATATCCCCAGTCGAAGTCAGCAGCGCCCCATCCGCACCATACACAGTGTGGACAGGGAGCTGCTTCCCCCTCCTGAGCCGCCGGACAGTTTGCCAGAATCTCTTCGAGGCCAACCGAAAGTCTTGTTCCATGGCCTCACCGAACTCCTCCCATACCCGGGTTTTTGCTTCAGCAACCACCCGAGCTGCACTCTGCTTGGCCTGCCAGTACACCTCAGCTGCTTCGGAAGTCCCACAAGCCAACCAAGCCTGATAGGTCTCCTTCTTCAGCTTAATTGCCCCCCTCACCACTGGTGTCCACCACTTGGTTCAGGGGTTGCCACCACGAGATGTACCGACCACTTTGCGGCCGCAGCTCTGGGCCGCTGCTTCAACAATAGAGGTGGAGAACATGGCCCATTCAGACTCCATGTCTCCAGATTCCCTCGGAATTTGGTTGAAGTTCTTCCGGAGGTGGGAGTTGAAGACCTCCGGGACAGGGGCCTCAGCCAGACATTCCCAGCACTCCCTCACTATACGTTTGGATCTGCCAGGTCTGAATGGCATCCTCCCCTGCCATTGGATCCAACTCACCACCAGGTGGTGATCGGTTGACAGCTCTGCACCTCTCTTTACCCGAGTGTCCAAGACATATGGTCGCAGGTCTGATGACACAATAACAAAATCGATCATCGACCTGCAACCTAGGGTGTCCTGGTGCCAGGTGCACATATGGACACCCTTATGCTTGAACATGGTGTTCGTTATAGACAAAGTGGTTAGCACAGAAGTCCAATAACTGAACACCACTCGGGTTCAGATCGGGCAGGCCGTTCCTCCCAATCACCCCACTCCACGTTTCACTGTCATTGCCCACGTGCGCATTGATGTCCCCCAGTAGGACAATGGAGTCTCCAAGAGGAGCACCCTCCAGCACCCCAGTCAGACTCCAAAAAGGGTGGGTACTCTGAAACATCACTTGGTGCATAGGCACAAATGATGGTCAGGACCCATTTCCCAACCCGAAGGCACAGGGAAGCAACCCTTTCGTCACCGGGGAAAACTCCAATATAGAGGCAGCAAGGTGGGGGGATACAAGAATACCCACCCCTGCTCATTGCCTCTCGCCCAGGGCAACTCCAGAAAAGGCCAAGCTCCAGCCCCTCTCCAGGAGACTGGTTCCGGAACCGGAGCTGTTTGTTGAGGTGAGGCCAACTATATCTAGCCAGTTTCTTTCAACCTCTTACACCAGCTCAGGCTCCTTCCCCACCAGAGAGGTGACATTCCACATACCAAGAGCCAGTTTAGAAAGCCTGGGATCAGTCCGCCAAGGTCTCCGCCTTTGACCGCGGAGACCTTTAACTTTCCATATATCTCAGCTTAATTGCATTTTTACGCATTAAAGTATGGAATTAAATACGTAGCAGAGGGAAAATCCATGAGACCCGACATCACTTGTACCTCTCAAGATCTCCATTGTGTTTAATAAAGAAGCACTCACCTTTTCTGCCTTTCAGCACTGGGATTTACAGTCCCTGCTCTGATGACATTGTAAGTCTGTTTTACATCTTATCTGGCCCTGTGTTATTATGACACAAGCAGTGGCTTGAGTTGTTAAGTAGACACACATTCACGTGTGACTCTGGAGGCCTGAGACTGGCCAAATTTGATATGCAGGGATGGAGGAGTCCACACGCCTTGAAAATCTTGGTGGAGAAAATGGTTAAGCATTGAAGACTGTCCCTGTACTGTGTTAAATTAACTTTATGAAATGCTCTATGCATTAAATGATGTTCACTTATATATGATGACCAAAGCGCTTTACAGATCAATGGTCCACCCATTCACACACACACATTTGTACATTGATGGTGGAGCTGCTCAGAGTCTTACTCAAGGACACTTTGACATACAGACCGCAAAGAGAGCAGGAATTGAACCAGCGACCCTCCGGTCAGAGGTCGACCACATTTTCCACCTGCGCCGCAGCCGTCCCTAAAAAAGGATATCCACAGATGTCATATTAGTTACTGTCCTCAGAGCCAAGAAGCAGCTGTAGATGTCACTGATCCAAAATGCCAAGTGCTAAAACAGGTTTTAGAATAAATAATAAGAGGACTGATGGAAATCAGCCTCACTCGACACACTGGCAGCTCTTTGTATGCTTTTATATTTATATTTTATACCACTGCTGAGTTAAAGATGGACACTTTATGTGTACATCCCCATATAACTTGTTGTTATTTTTTTCATTGCTATAACTGTGATTGGGCCACTTGGGATATGGGGTCAGGAAATACCAATGTGGAAGGCTCTCCTTAGGATTCCTCTGGCAGGGAGGCCCTCTCTGATTGACCACTCTGGAATCTGCAAGGAAAAGAAAGAAAGCAGGCCAGCCTGTGCACCTAGTGATCCCTCTCATCAGACTTCTGCAGCCTTTGAAAGGAGTGCGAGAGTGTGAGAGCGAGAACAATTTTTTTTTTTTTTCCCAGAGAGGAACTAAGGCTCAGCATTCCTGGCATTGCCACTGGTCTCCAAACAATCCATACTCTATCCAGTGTGTGCTTGGAGAGTAAACGGCTGCAGTATGTGTGAACCTCGCGGGCTCTGCAAAAAAGCACGCGGCGCACACTCACAGTTTCCGGAACACCGGCCTGGCCCCCGTCCCCAGCCACCAAGCCAAACAGTGGGACGTCTGTGACAGCACCGTTGAGCCACCGCATGGGCCCGGCCGCTGCTCAATACGTACTTCAGAAAATAAACAGGCTGGGGCCCATGGAGAACAAATATTTGATCAATCTGAGAAAAGGCGAGAGAGAGAGTGAATGACTGCATAAAAGGAGAAGAAGAAGGACATCTGGAGATGAAAGGAGTAGTTCAAATGTATACGGTTATATCCCCCTGATCTGAGACTTAATGGTGTTAATAACAGTTATTAGTTCATAGTTATTATGGTCAATGGACTCTTTATTTGCTGAAGTCGTGGCATCAAAAGAGATGCATGTAACCATTGTGACTCACATACAAGCAGAGTTGGGTTTGCAGTGTTCCAAAAATGTTCATGCTTAGTGACCCATGCATTCATTAACCGAACTGCAGGAACTAAAAAAAATGCAGGAAAATTAATTTGAACAGAGTGAAAAGACTCTTACCCCCAATTTCCACTGACAGTTGTAGCTGTGGTGCAGTCTCAGCCTTGCAGCACTCCCCACCGGAGACGTTTGTGCTTTGAGGTGGAACAGATCAGAAAAAGGTTTGCACGACAAGATCACACCGGAATTATACAAGTTAGCACAAGAGTTCGTTATCACGTGATAACAAGGAAACAAGACATGTCATTGTCCATTCATCTGTTTGCTTTTATAATAGATAACTAGCCTATCGATTCTAATTCTGGGAAGAGTTTGTGTTATGTCAAAGTTTTTATGTTTATGGAAACAGTGGTGGAGGAATAGGCCTCAAAAAAATAGGCAATACTTAAAGATGCTTTCTGGTGGATATTCAAGGATTCAAGGATTCAAAGCCTTTATTATCATGTGCACAGTTAAGAAATGCAGCATTTCCTGAGCAATGAAATTCTTACTCTGCTGTCCGCAATGAATGCCAAGGTATTAAATACACATCAATACTACTACTAATAAAGGTAATAAACACCTTAATATGAATACTAATAGCTACTAATAAATACACATTAAAAGCAATTAGGACAGTTAAAGCAGTTAAGACTAGAAGAAGCAAGAAGAATGAAAATTCACTGGGTGACTATAACTTGTCCCTGAGTAAAATAAAAATTCACTGAGTATGACTTGTCTCTGATAATACCCAACAGACTGTACAATGGTAATTTTAACATCAGAGATGATATGAACGTGAGATGGCATGAGACTATGTACAATGTGCAAATGAGCAATGTGCAAATTAGCACCCAGTGTGAGAATTTCTCTGTTTACAGCCGTGTGCCCTGATAATACCTAGTAGACTGTACAATGATAATTTAGCAGCAGAGATGATATGGACGGGAGATGGGGTGAGACTATGTACAGTGTGCAAATGAACAATGTGCAAGTTTAGCATCCAGTGTGTGAATTCCTATTTGCAAAGCTGTGTCCGGAATTTGTTATTTGTTCAGGAGTGTGATGGCAGTGGGAAGGAGATTTTTAGTCTGGGTGTCCTGCATTTCACACTTCTGTACCTCCAGCCTGAGGGTAGAAGTGTGAACATTCTGTGCTAGGGGTGGGTGGGGTCCTGGAGGATGGAGAAAGCTCTCCTTTGGACTCTGCGGTCATAGATGATAGAGAGGGGAGTGGAGTCCTGATGATCTTCTCAGCTGTATTCATCACTCTCTGCAGGCATTTGCGGTCCAAAGCAGTAGTGCTGCCATGCCACGCGGTGATGCAGTTGGTCAAGTTGCTCTCAATGATGCAGCTGTAGAAGTTGTTGAGGATCTTGGAGGACATGCTAAACTTCCTCAGCCTTCTCAGGAAGTAAAGCCACTGTTGAGCTCTCTTAACCATCTCTGTGGTGTTAAGTGCCCATATAAGGTCCTCGCTGATGTGGATGCCCAGGTATTTAAACCTGCTCACCCTCTCCACCTCAACAGCGACCGATGAGGTCTCCTCCCCTTCCTCATGTCCACTATCATTTCTTTCATCTTGTCTGTGTTGAGGGTGAGGTTGTGAGGTTGTTGGTGTCATGGTCCTCACACCGTGACACCAGGCTGGCCATCTCCCTCCTGCAGGATGCTTCATCGCCACTAGTGATGCATCCTATCACTACTGTGTCGGCCGTGAACTTTAAGATGGTATTGTCCTTGTGGGAGGCAACACAGTCATGGGTAAATAGGCTGTAGAGGATGGGGCTAATGGAGTGCAGCCACAATGGTGCCTGAGGCGGACCTGTTGGGCCGGTAGGCATACTGCAGGGGGTCCAGGGTATCCGGTACGCTGTCCTGAATGAGGGCCAGCACCACTCGCTCGAAGCACTTCATGATGATTGGAGTGAGTGCTACTGGCCTGTAATCATTCAGGCAGGTTGGCAGGCTCTTTTTGGGGAGGGGGACAATGGTTGTGGTTTTGAAGCAGGAGGGGACTATGTTCTACAGACGTGGACAAAATTGTTGGTACCCCTCTGTTAATGAAAGAAAAACCCACAATGGTCACAGAAATAACCTGAATCTGACAAAAGTGGTAATAAATAAAAATTCTATGAAAATTAACCAGTGAAAATCAGACAATGCTTTTGAATTGTCCATCCATCCATCCATCTTCTACCGCTTAATCCTTTCGGGTCGCGGGGGGGCTGGAGCCTATCCCAGCATCTTTGGGCGAGAGGCAGGGTACACCCTGGACAGATCGCCAGTCCATCGCAGGGCCAACACAGAGAGACAGACAACCATTCACTCTCACATCCATACCTAAGGACAATTTAGAATCCCCAGTTTTGATGCCAATTAACCAAACTTGCATGTTTTTGGCATGTGGGAGGAAACCGGAGTGCCCAGAGTAAACCCACGCAGCTTCTGAATTGTGGTTCAACAAAATTATTTTAAAAAACAAACTCATGAAACAGGCCTGGACAAAAATGATGGTACCCCTAGAAAAGATTGAAAATAATGTGACCATAGGGACATGTTCAACCAAGATGTGTCCTCTAATTAACATCACAGGTGTCTACAAACCTGTAATCAGTCAGTCGGCCTATTTAAAGGGTGACAAGTAGTCACTGTGCTGTTTGTTGACATGGTGTGTACCACACTAAACATGGACCAGAGGAAGCAAAGGAGAGAGTTGTCTCAGGAGATTAGAAAGAAAATTATAGACAAGCATGTTAAAGGTAAAGGCTATAAGACCATCTCCAAGCAGCTTGATGTTCCTGTGACTACAATTGCACATATTATTCAGAAATTTAAGATCCACGGGACTGTAGCCAACCTCCCTGGACGTGGCCGCAGGAGGAGATGGATAATACGAATGGTAACAAAAGAGCCTGGAACAACCTCTAAACACATTCATGGTGAACTCCAAAGTCAAGGTACATCAGTGTCAGATCGCACCATCTGTCATTGTTTGAGCCAAAGTGGACTTCATGGGAGACGACCAAGGAGGACACCACTGTTGAAAACAAATCATAAAAAAAAAAACAGACTGGAATTTGCCAAACTGCATGTTGACAAGCCACAAAGCTTCTGGGAGAATGTCCTATGGACAGACGAGACAAAACTGGAAGTTTTTGGCAAGGCACATCAGCTCTATGTTCACAGATGCAAAAATGAAGCATACCAAGAAAAGAACACTGTCCCTACTGTGAAACATGGAGGAGGTCCTGTTATGTTCTGGGGCTGCTTTGCTGCATCTGGCACAGGGTGTCTTGAATCTGTGCAGGGTACAATGAAATCTCAAGACTATCAAGGTATTCTAGAGAGAAATGTGCTGCCCAGTGTCAGACAGCTTGGTCTCAGTCGCAGGTCATGGGTCTTGCAACAGGATAATGACCCAAAACACACAGCTAAAAACACCCAAGAATGGCTAAGAGTGAAACACTGGACTATTCTAAAGTGGCCTTCTATGAGCCCTGATCTAAATCCTATTGAACATCTGTGGAAGGAGTTGAAACATGCCATCTGGAGAAGGCACCCTTCAAACCTGAGACAACTGGAGCAGTTTGCTCATGATGAGTGGGCCAAAATACCTGCTGAGAGGTGCAGAAGTCTCACTGACAGTTACAGAAATTGTTTGATTGCAGTGATTGCCTCAAAAAGGTTGTGCAACAAAATATTAAGTTAAGGGTACCATGATTTTTGTCCAGGCCTGTTTCATGAGTTTGTTTTTTAAAATAATTCTGTTGAACCACAATTCAAAAGCATTGTCTGATTTTCATTGGTTAATTTTCATAGAATTTTTATTTATTACCACTTTTGTCAGATTCAAGTTATTTCTGTGACCATTGTGGGTTTAATTTTGTCCACGTCTGTATATACATATGTATGTGATTATGTTCTATATATATAAATCCCATATAAAAACAAATCTACACTGTCTAAAATTGTATGCCTTTTTGACTACATAAAAAACCCTTTAACTGTCTTACAGTTTTGTGTCAAAATCTTTTCACTCCCCCCCGCCTTCAAATGCCAGAATCAGTGACTAGACCCAACCTACACACCACAAGGCTAATAGTGGCTAGCGCTACATTAAACAGCATGAATGCTGTGATAAAAAGATTTACCGATTGAAGACATCCCCAGTTGTATGCACAGTGGCCCAGGATAATGACTCCGTGTCATAAATAGGCCCAGCGGGCAGGAAGGGGAGACCCACGCTCTCTACTGCAGTTTGTGATATTTAATAAAGAAACATAAGTGCAAACAGTGTACAACACAAGACATAAAAACGGCAAAACCGAGTGGAGAGCAGGAAGTGTGTCAGAACGGGGAAAGGATTCTGACAGGAGTACAACATAAATCAAGGTAGACACAATGTTGATTAGACAAGACTCCGACAAGGAGTGGAAAATGAGGCAGACAATAAATAGGGCACGAAATCAATCAACACAAATGACAACAGGTGTGGAATCACATGAGCGAGCAGGTTGACCCAGTTACAAGGAAGGAAATGAACTGAACTACAAATACAAAATGATACCAAAGTGGGAGTGTCTGGAAGAAGAGGTAGGGAGCTCCTGTCAAACAGAACAAAATAAAACAAAAACCAGCACACAGAGAAATAATACACAAAAACAACCAGAAGTAAACAGATAGCATGAGCATGGTAAAAACACCACACTCAGCCTCATGACACATTGGTCCTTAAAAGCAGTTTAATGGAAAAACCCATCTTAATTTGGGTCAAGTTTTCAAAGCAAACAGTAGATGCCCTGCTTGCTGTTGCTGTACCGCATCACACTGTGTGGCGTGATCGTTTGTAGCTGATTGATCATCCCCATCTGGATTATTACTTGGACCTACTTGGATTGCTCCAGCCCACGTGAGTACTGACTGTTGTGCTCCTGCCGTCCAGTTCTGCCTGGCGGTTGCTTTCCCGGGCACTTCTCCGTTCCTCTACTGCAGTTCCGTCTGCCATGGGACATTTTCCCCATAGTCTTACTCACCTGTGTTTGTAGGGCATCCTGGAGGACTTCCTTGTTTATCCTGTCCAACTCATCTGCTATTCTGAACTGTTTAGACATTCCCCGTATCTCCCGAGTAACACAACTGTTATCCTGTACTGTTTATTCACCAACTGTAATAAAGACGCACAACATACTCCTTCGAGTGGGTTTTTCTCTGTTCCTCTGTGCGCTGCGTAAAAGTGCACGAGGCGATCATGACAGAAATGATCTGGCCAGTCTAAAACCCAGCGGAGTAGTTGTGCATATCACCTCATGGAAGAGGAGACGAGCTCAGCTAAGCCGTTTTTTACTCCTGCAGCCACCTCACCCTCAGCTTTTCCATCCGCCAAGGGTGAGGAGGCAGTTTTTCGTGCAGACTCTTCTCCCTCTGTGTCTGTTTGGGGGGCTTCTCCATCACCTACCCAGGAGCCCAGGCACGAGTCGGACACAGACCAGGAGGAGAATAGGTTGGATGCTGCTGGAGACGTTAAGAGCCAGGAGAACAGGCAAGTTCTTTCTCATTCGGGTTTTGCTATCAATGAACAATTTTGCTTGTTCCCTGGACAAGAGACTCAGGGTTTGCAATCCTGAGTTCTCTGATCCAGCGGCATGTCACAGTTCCTCACCTATTCTCCCATATTTTCTCTGGGTACTCCCGAAGGTTTGCTGTCTCCTAAACCTAGCCGTCAGCGGTGAGGCAGTCCCCAGCCTTCATGTCAGAAGAGCCACCAGCATGGGAGACTGTGTCTGGGGACTTAGAGACTACAACCACCACCATGTCTGCTGCGAAGGCTGCCGCAGCAGTGTCTACACATGAATGGAACCTCCAGTGGGCCAAGCCCGAGAATATATTGCCCGGATCGTCTGAGTCCTGAACGGCAGTGGAGCTCGAGCTCAGGTGAGCGCTCTCTTTTGTTTTTCTCTTCTCTGTTCTAGAGCATTCTTGCCTGGCTCTTGGTGAGGAGAGCCAGGTGCAGCCACCTGCTGCACCTGAGCTCGCCTCGCCATGGCTCCACCACTGCCGGCAACCCTGAATTCTCCTCTCCTTGCTTTCTGTCTGAGTCTTCCTCCAGGGTCGCCGGAGAGGATCCAACTCTATCGGACATGTCCGAGGGACCAGGCTCGCCACTGGAGATCACCGTGGGTCCAGCCTCCCCTGTGGAGGCCGACGTGGGTGCAGCACCTCCCAGGCCTACAGAGCCCTCGCATCCTGGACTGCTGGAGTCCTGGATGGCAGTGGAGCCCGAGTTCAGGAAGTGTGCTCCTTAATGTCTCTTTTGCCCATTTTGAAGTCACACTGCCTGACTCTTAGTGAGGGGGGGCAGGGGCAGCTCGCTATTGCTCCAAGCCTCACCTCATTAGGCTCTGCTGCTGCCAGTGACCCTGACTTGGTCTTTCTCTCTCTCCCTCCAATCTCGGAGTTCCCTGCCAGGGTTGCAGAAGAGCAGCCAATGCTTCCTGAGGCCGCTAAGGATCCAGGTTCGCCATCTGAGCTCGGTGCGGAGGTCACCATGGAGGTTGCCAGTGCCCGGTCGGGTTCCACCACAGGTGTAGCAGAGCTGCAGCTGGGGTCCACCACGGGTGCAGAAGAGCTCCAGCCATAGTCCAGCGTGGGTCCAGCAGAGCTCCAGCTGGGTTCCACCACAGGTGCAGCAGAGCTCCAGCCAGAGTCCACCGCAGGTGCAGCAGAGATCCAGCCGGAGTCCACCGCGGGTGTAGCAGAGCTCCAGCTGGAGTCCACTGCGGGTGCATCAGAGCTCCAGCCAGAGTTCACCGTGGGTGCAGCAGAGCTCCAGCCGGGGTCCACCGAGGGTGCATCATCGTCCCGGACTGGTACCACCCCAGGTGCAACTGTCCCTCAGCTTGAAACTACGGGGGGCAGGGCAGTCCCCCTCTCGTCGCTGTCCGACGACGTCGGGGTTCCCCCTTCCCGGCTCCCTCTCCCTATTCTGAGTTTTTCCTTGGGGAGACCGTCTCCCGGGCTGCCTCTGTTGGATGGGTGGCTTAAGGATCCAGGCCGTCTGCCTGGTAAACTGTGTTATGGGGCTAGGTAGCCCAGTTTTCCTGGCCACCCACCTGATCTGCTCTCCTGGGCAGTCCGACCGGTTTTGGACATGGACGAACCACTCGAATGTTCTCCTTCTGTCACCCTTTGGGCCTGGAACTCTGGTCGGCCCCCTGAACTTTTGGACTTCTGGGCTTGGGGTGGGGGGGTATTGTTCTACATTTGAGGTTGGAGAGAAGTTCACCTTATTTTTCTTGTATTTGTGCTTATGTTATGCTTGTTGGTTCCCTCCAGACCTGTTTCCCCCACCGCCCACCATGGTTTCTTTGTTTGTTCCTCCGGGGTGGGAGCAGGTTTTCTTTTTTTTTTTTTTCTGATGTTACTAAGGGTGTCTGGTATCTACCACTTGGGGCGGGGGCTCTGTCATGAACTGGGCTGATGTTTAGGCCCAGTTCTGTGATGCAGTGGCTGTTTACTCTTTTGTGTATTTTGAGGTCTTATTTTCCATCAGGCGCTCTCAGGGAGCTCTGGGGTCCGCTCGGCTCCCTGACAGCTCAGCCATGCCTCCCTTTCCTGCCAGTCTGATCAGCTGTGTGTCATTATTGCTGTTAGTTCTCTGTTCATGCACGCACACGCACACACACACACACACACACACACACACACACGCTTCCCCTCATTCTCACACTCATGCACGCTCCTGCATGTACACACACACACACACACACACCCCTATTCATTCTTCCCCTTAGGCTGTCAGATGTGATTGCACACAGCTGCTTCCACTTAGTCCTGCCCACTTTCTCCCACACTCACTCTCATTACTCACACCGCCAATCTCTTTCCTCATTAGGTCGGGCACTACTTATGCTCTGTATCTGCTGGAAGAGATTGCTGGGTCATTGTCCCACTCTGTTGTCTAGCACTAGTCCAACTCTGTGTTAGTTTGCACTCAGTATTGGAACTCCCCCACTCGTGTCTAGATGCCCTGCTTGCTGTTGCTGTACCGCATCACACTGGGTGGCGTGATTGTTTGTAACTGGTTGATCATTCCCATCTGGATTATTACTTGGACCTACTTGGATTGCCCCAGCCCGCGTGAGTACTGACTGTTTCGGGCCTGCCGTCCAGTTCTGCCTTGCGGTTCCTTTTCCAGGCACTTCTCCGTTCCTCTACTGCAGTTCCATCTGCCATGGGTCATTTTCCTCTTAGTCTTACTCACCGGTGTTTGTAGAGCGTCCTGGAGGACTTCCTTGTTTATCCTGTCCAACTCATCTGCTATTCTGAACTGTTTAGACATTCCCTGTATCTCCCGAATAACACAACTGTTATCCTGTACTGTTTATTCACCAACTGTAATAAAGACGCACAACATACTCCTGCGAGCAGGTTTTCTCTGTTCCTCTTTGTGCTGCATAAAAGTGTTACGTGTGGCCCTCACGAGCCACACAGAGAGAGCCGAGGGCGAGCCAGTGAGTTGTGATGTTTTATTATAAAAGGGGACAGGGGATAAGGAACACAGCCTCGTAGGCCAAGAAGCACAAATACTCATACAGGGTGACACTCACAAGTTATGCAGCCAGACGAGTAGAGAGCTGGCACCGGACACAGGGGTTCCAAGACACAAATACTCATGCAGGGTAACACTCACAAGTAAAGCAACAAGATGAGTAGAGAGTTGGCACCAGGCGTAGGGGTTCCAAGACACAAATACTCATACAGGGTAACACTCATGAGTAATGCTGCAAGATGAGTAGAGAGCTGGCACCAGGCGTAGGGGTTCCAGCCTTCACAGTGCTTAAGTCGCAGCCCCGAATAATCAGAGCTGCTCCTTTTTATCTTCATTAGCAGCACCTCAGCTGATGAGGATTAATTGGGCCCCAGCCGTCCCGTAACACTGACAGCTGGGAGCCCGCTGAGACGCTGACAAATGAGAGACAGAGATAAGGAGGGATATGGTCTGAGCGCCGGACGACCCGGTGTCTCATCCCATGGTGACAGAGCGTCCCCCTCACGGTCGGGCTCCGAACAACCCGAACCATCCGAGCCCCCCCCCCCCCCACCTAGGGTGGGTGGAAGGGTGGCAGGACCGGAGGGAGAGAAGCAGAGAGAAAGAAAAAAAAAAGACAAATAGACCATGAACAAATACAGAGTACCAGGGCAGAGAGAAAAAAAACCCCCAAACAATACTCCATATCACACAAAAAAAAATAATTAGACCAGGGCACAAATGATGTCTAGATCGGGCAGGGGAGAAGAAAAAAAAAAAAAAAACACCATGAAAGTGACAGGAACAAATGAGGCAATTACAGAGTACGGTTGAAAGGGAAACAAAACACATTACTCCATAATGCACAAACGAGGCTAGGAACAGGACAAGAATGAAGAAAATGCTGAGTACGGTTAATAAAAAAAACACAATACAAAGCGCTACATACATAGATTCACCTAGAGGACAAAAAACTGCACCCGAGTAACTTTAATATTTACTGAAGATAGGCGACACCCGAGGAAGACGGCAGGCAGAGTCCAATAAAGCCGGGACTGTTCCGGTGGTCTCCCCGCCCATTGTCCAGCTGGTGAACTGGGGAAAAGGGAATGTTCGGGCGGCCTACCCCAGACCCAGGTCCCAAGAAACGAGTCCTCCGGTGGCCGTACCAGGCCACCCAGAAGCAAACACAGTTCATCGGGGGGTTGGACCAGATCACCGAACCGAAAGTCTTGCGGGTCGGGCGGCCACACAAGCGAACCGAATGGGCACGGTAGGCCCTCCGGCGGCCGACCCGCATCGCTCAACCACCAGGACCGTTGGGATGGGCGAGAGGTCAAAGCGGACCCCGGTGGAAGAGGCTCGAGGGAGAGCCGATGACGAGGTGGACGAACGTCAGACCGAAGGGAAACAGCCACCCCCTCACCGGACCTGGACAACACTGGTGCAGAACCCACATCGGACCCCGATTGGGTCTCGGGTGAACCCACGTCAGACACCACTGGAGCGTAACCCACGTCGGACCCCGATTGGGTCTCGGGCGAACCCACGTCAGACACCGCTGGAGCAGCACCCACGATGGACCCCGACTGGGTCGGCACCGCACCAGAACCAACCTCCGACGTCGAACCTGGACCTTCCAGCACCACGAGAGATGGCAACTCCTCGCCGGCGACCCTGGAAGAAGGCTCAGGAGAGAAAACAGAACCGGGATCAGGATGACTGGCAGCGCCAGAACCCGGCGAGATGAGCTCGGATGCAGCGGACGGCTGCACCCGGCTCATCTCCCCTAGAGACAGGCTAAAGTGCTCAAAGATATGAAGGAGAAAGAGAAAGTAGAGCACTCACCCGATCTCGGGTTCTGACGCCGTCCAGGACTGCGAAGATCCAGGATCCGTCGTCAGGAGGTCGTCGTCAGGCTCCCACTCAGCTGCGTCGGGCCCCGCAGCCGGCATGATGGTCAGCGTAGCTTGGGATTCCTCCTGCCCCGGTAACCACGCCGATGGTCCACACGACGTGATGGCAGGAGAACCTCGTCCCGCTGGACCGAACCGCTTCTCCGTGGAGACCCGGGGATGCTTGGTCGTCGGCGCGGACTCCACGTAGCAGTCAGTCTTCCTCCTCCGTCCACAACGTAGCTGCGGGACCGGAACCGCAGCCCCCCCCCCCTCATCCCACGACGTTGACCCGGCGCCGGGGACCGCTCAGCGGAGGGAGACACAGAGGGTGCAGGATTAATAACACAGGTTACAGCAGGTGGTGGGAGTTCAGGGAGCTGCGGACCCCGAACTCCACCTCCAGGAGTATGACAGAGCAAATCACTAAGTCGATGAGAACAAACTGGGACTTGCCTGTCTCCTGGAGGCTGGGTGGTGCCTGCTGCAGTGGACGTTGCTTCTCCCTCTCCCCGCCGGGCGGTAACGGAGGACCCCCTGGGAGGACATCTGGGAGCCACTCGTGTTGTCTCCAGAAGAGGGCTCGCCAGGCCGGGATTCAAGGCGCACACAGCAGTCAGGGAGCGCGTCGAGGAGGAGGGGGTGACAGCCGAGATGAGCCGGCCCAGATGCGCTGGCGTGACAGCGGGGGGGAGAGGCTCAGGAGACGAGGCTGTGAAATCTCCTCTCTGACGAGGCGTAGAGGTGACAGCTGCGTGGGAGGAAGAGGCCTTGCGACAGCCCGGAACTGGATCCGGACGGGGTTCGTGCTGAGGCGATTTGGCGATGTGATGACGGCTATTCCCAGGGGGCAAAGCGAAGGAGAGTCCCGGAAATCGCCGCTCCTGAGCAGAGACCGAGGCGAGGAGGGCGTTGAACTCGGGGTAGTTTCGTAGCCCTGGACTCCTCTCCACCAATCTCACCACCGTCGCCACATGCCTGATGATGGTAGACGGGTGCACAGCGGAGCTCGCAGCAGCCACTCGGTCCCGGACCTTAACTGCTGTCAGCTGCAGATCCTTTGGGGGAATCCCGAGTGACGTCGTGCAGAACGGGGGAAGCCCTCTGGGTGGTGCGAACTCCCGGGCTGGAGTGGAGACAGGAACGGGATCCCGAAGTGGGGGGCAACGTCTCCTCCTCTTCGGCTTCCTGCCGGGATTTCCTTCCAACCTGTGGAGCTCCTCTCACTGTGCAGCGATGGCGTCCCTCCTGGCACAGACCTCAGGATGGTAGGAATAGCGAAGGTGACTGTCCAGGAGATTCTCAGCACGGTCCAGATGCCAGCGTCTCGCGTTGGAGGAGTCGAACAGGGTAGCGGTGAAGAGCGTCCCGTTGACACCCTCCAAGATGGACATCAGCTCGTCGCCCTGGCGTCGAACGTGACTCCTGGGAGACGGCATGCTAAAAGCGCTGACACCCGGACTGGAAGGTAAAAGTCCACTAACAACTCACGGCCGCCGGCCACTCGTCTGGCTGCGACTTACTGTTATGTGTGGCCTTCGCAAGCCACACAGAGAGAGCCGAGGGCGAGCCAGTGAGTTGTGATGTTTTATTATAAAAGGGGACAGGGGGATAAGGAACACGGCCTCGTAGGCCAAGAAGCACAAATACTCATACAGGGTGACACTCACAAGTTATGCAGCAAGATGAGTAGAGAGCTGGCACCGGACATAGGGGTTCCAAGACACAAATACTCATGCAGGGTAACACTCACAAGTAATGCTGCAAGATGAGTAGAGAGCTGGCACCAGGCATAGGGGTTCCAGCCTTCACAGTGCTTAAGTCGCAGCCCCAAATAATCGGAGCTGCTCCTTTTTATCTTCATTAGCAGCACCTCAGCTGATGAGGATTAATTGGGCCCCAGCCGTCCCGTAACACTGACAGCTGGGAGCCCACTGAGACGCTGACAAATGAGAGACAGAGATAAGGAGAGATATGGTCTGAGCGCCGGAGGACCCAGCGTCTCATCCCATGGTGACAAAAAGCGCACGAGGAGATCATGACACTGTCCAAAAATGTTAACTGACCATGGAGGCTAACTTCAATTAGACCAGAGAGTCCTGATTGGCTTAACACTACAGACATGCCAGAGTGGTGTTAGTCTTATGTCACCAAAAATGGTCTGTCTAAATTTGCCTTTTTTCAGGGGGTGGGGCTTAAGTGAATCTTTAAAAAAAAAAAAAAAGACGAGAAATTTGAGTGATTTTGCTCTTGATGTGTCTTGTAAGTCATCAAAAGCATGTTACAGTCATGGTAACAAGAAAAAAAAATGGATTTTTGGTGGCATGTCACTTTAAGTAGTTTTTAATGAACAAACATTAAATACAACAGATACTGCGGCATTTCCTCGCATGCTGGATGCAGCAGCCATCAAAAACAGACTTGTTCTGTAATTTTTAGCAATCCATTGCAGCGAGCTGAATCTGTGACACAACACACCATATCTGGTGGAGAGCAGAACATTGAATGGAAGCTATTTGCTGCATCACAGCCGTAACGGACCACAACCGTTATCAGTAGGAATTGGGGGCTATAAGCATTACATGCCACTGTGGGACATTTGTGCAAGTGAAAAAATATCCACATGGATCTTGTTGGCAGTTGACGTTTAAAAATTGGAGAAAAGAAAATTTAATTTTATGCTATAAAAACCCCCATTCAAGGACAACATGTGGCTCAAGATTTGCAAGAACTTGGGCTACAATGGTGGTATGTTGCACTTGGAAATGCTTTTTGTTGGAATAGAACAAAGCTTACATTAGAATAGAATAGAATAGAATAGAATAGAATAGAATAGAATAGAATAGGCTTTATTGTCATGGTACAGTTGTACAGCACAACGAAATTGTGGGTGCTCCACCAGGCTGCTGCGTAATAAAGTAAGAGAGAAGGGTTAGATAAAACACAGTAAGGGGACACACGATTAAACACACGACTGAAATGAAAATAGCCCAGGATTCTGGAAATATACACAGGTACGGTAGTGGCTTCACAGATGGAACTATGTACATAAGAGTGTGGAGTGCAGAACACACAACTGAATAAAGTGGCCCAAGGATTATGGAAAATATACATAGAGGTTTCACGGATGGGTCAATATGCATGAAAGTGAGGAGTGCAAAGACAGGTGAGTTATTGTGATAAATATAAAGGTCCTCAGTTCCGTGCATGTGAGCGTTCAGAGTGAGGAGGGTGGGGCGTTTGACTGTTTGCAGTCTGGATGGCCCAGGAGAAGAAACTGTCAGTCTGGAGGTAAGGGACCTGATTTATCTGAACCATCGTCCAGAGGGAAGCAGGTCAAACAGGCGGTGGGCGGGATGTGAGGGGTCTCCTGTGATGGCCTTGGTCTTTCTGAGACAGGAGCTAGCGTTAGCATCACATCTGATACTCACAGGAAACACAAAACACTTTGTTATGGGCTAAAATGCAAATAAGTTTGATGCTAGTATACCTAATCTTGCTCTTTGCTAGCTGAAAATATTGCCATAAGTTCCGTAAAAACTTCTGTGCCGCCTGGTGTGAACTGACATTTGGAAAAAAAAAATCACAGGCAGATTATCCCCAGAGCCACACATTGCGTTTTCATGGCATGTTCACACCAATGTAGAACATTTATGTGGGTGAAAACCTATGCACATTTATGAGATTGTTTTGCACTCCTTGTGCTCTCCTTAACTGTTCAACAATCTCAGCAATCTTTCAATGATCTCTCAGCAATTTAATGAATTACCAACAGAGTTCATTGAAAGACTGCTGAGAGATCATTGAGAGATCACTTCAAAATCTTTCCTAAATGAGCATCTCTGCATGTATGGCAGTCATTCAATTTGAGTATCTGTTGAATTCCAACACAAGGACATGTCAGTCTACTTTTGGGAGGTACTGATTAGATACAGATACAGATACAGAAAACTTCATTAATCTCCAAGGGGCAATTCAGTTTCGACAGTCCATTGACCACTATTCACATACACATGCAAACATTCAAACAGCACAGTTTGTGGGAATCAATCAGTAAAACATCCTTAAATCTCCAGGACCAAATAGCCCTGAGTGTGGAAGCACTCAAGACATAGTATGTAATAAAATGAAAGGGCTTTGTGCAAAAACAGTGCAAGAATAATTACAGTGAATATAAAAAGCTTACACACCCCTGTTCAAAGGCCACATGTTTTTATTTTTCCCCTTAAAAGATTTCAGTTTGTTTTTCAATTGGGTTGTACAGGTTATAAGTCACATTAATGGTGGAAAAAGTTTTGAAATGATTTATCTTGGGCTCATTTCTTAACATTGTAGGAGTCCAGAATTGAGGAGACTGGATGATTTTTCCAGTAACTGCTTTAATTCCCCATTCATCCTACGTCCTCTCTCGATCGGAGTGAAAAGAGACAGGACGCAGTCACACACATACATTTATACATTCATCTTCCAACAATACATCACACACAAAAGTCACAATACTCAGCTACATCCTTTCATCTCTAATAGAACACCCAGAGTCCTTCTGTTCTCCTTTCCGACCCCCAAAGGTCAGGCCGGGTAATCTTCTCCTCTCTCCTGAGTACCCAGGGGGTGCAGACACGTCTTCCTCTCGAGGTGTGAAGTCAATACACATGGCTAGCTCAAAGTCTCTCTTGGCTGAATTCAGCCAGCCACATGTGAGTTACATAGGTAATAACTATGGGCTCCACATCACTCCCCCCTTCCACGCGAAAGACTGGGCACCCACATACAGTCATACAGCAGTCATACAGCACGTCACCCCCCCACACAACTGAATCTCACAGCAACCCAAACAACCTGACCAAAAAAAAAACAACAAAAAAAACACATCATTCTGCATGCAGCTTAGGTTTCAATCTTCTCCCGAATCTGCTGTATGCAGGTCTCCTGCTCTGTGTTGGGCCGTCCTGCTGTGCATCTGTGGAGTGAGGGGGAGAAGGGTTATTTGCCCCCCGTGGGGGGTCCCGGGGCCGCCCCTTTGGAGGCCTGCCGCGTCGAGGCACGCCCGCCAGCCGTACAGACTCGTTATGCAACACAAAAGCAGGCTTAATCTATTGATACTGATCGTCTCCCTCCTGCCCCCCAAATCTAGCACAAAATATTTCTCCCCGGTTTCCAGCACTCGAAATGGACCGTCGTAAGGTGGGCGGAGACTATGCCGCTGAGCATCGTGCCTGACAAAAACAAACTCTGCGTCTCGTAAAGCCTGGGGCACGAACACACGCGGGAAAGAGCGATGAGCGGGGCCCGGGAGCATTTCTGCTCCCGTGTTACTCAGAGACCCCCAGATCAGGGGGGGCCCTGGTGCCGTGTGGTCAGGTAAAAACTCGCCTGGCAGCCTGAGCGGTTGTGCGAAGACCAGTTCTGCTGGTGAGGCATCTAGATCCTCTTTGGGTGCCGAACGCAACCCCAATAAAACCCATGGTAGTTTGTTTACCCAATCTGTGTCCGTCAGTGACGCTCTGAGGGCTGCCTTCAAAGACCTGTGAAAACACTCGCATAAACCGTTGGCCTGGGGATGGTAAGCGGTCGTGCGATGTACCGCCGCTCCCAAGCCGCTGGCCACTGCTCACCACAGCTCCGACGCAAATTGAGGTCCCCTATCAGACATAATATCTGATGGGACCCCGAACCGCGCTACCCAGGCTGTTAAAAAAGCGCGTGCCACCTCTGCCGCTGTGGTCGTTGTTAACGGGACCACTTCCGGCCAACGAGTGGTTCGGTCTACCATTGTCAAGAGATGCGTGAACCCTTGTGAAGTGGGCAGGGGGCCCACGAGGTCCACGTGCACATGATCGAACCTTTTAGCCGGAATGTGGAACGGTTCTAAGGGCGCCTTAGTGTGCCTGTGAATCTTAGCGCGCTGGCAAGCCATGCAGGTTTTAGCCCACTACTTCACGTGCTTGCACAGGCTCGGCCAAACAAACTTCTCCGCCACCATTTTCACCAAAGCGCGCACCCCTGGGTGCACTAGGGAGTGCACGGCGTCAAAAACGCGACGGCGCCACGAGGCTGGCGCCACGAGGCTGGCACCACCGGGCGCGGTCGCCCCGTGGATACATCGCAGATAAGCGAGGGGAAACCAGTTTGTAGATTTCTGCGTTCCAGCCTTAACCCTGTTGGTCCAGACAGGAGCGCGCGCACGTCCGCGTCCTCGCTCTGCTCCGCCGCCATGGCTGCATAATCTATTCCCATGTGGACCGGAGCCGCGCGCGTGTCCGCGCTGTTACCGCGCTCTGGGTAAGCGGCCGCGCAATCCGTTTCCGCGCGGACGGGTGCTGTTACCGCGCGTGACAAACAGTCTGCCACCACATTGATTTTACCAGCTACGTGCTGAATATCGGTGGTAAATTCAGAAATTGCAGCCAGCTGTCTCTGTTGCCGCCCTGACCACGGTTCTGAAGTTTTGGACATCGCAAAAGTGAGCGGTTTGTGGTCGACAAAAGCGGTGAAACGCCGCCCTTCCAACCAGAACTGGAAATGACGAATAGCCAAGTGGAGCGCCAGCAGCTCCCTGTCAAACGCGCTGTATTTTTTGCTCAGCCTCGTGTAGGGATCTGCTGAAGAATGCGAGTGGTTGCCAAACCCCGGCAACCTGCTGTTCCACTACGGCCCCTATGGCCACATCTGACGCGTCCGTGGTTAGCGCTATGCGGGCTGCCGGGTCTGGGTGGGCCAACAGTGCCGCGTTTGCCAGTGCCCGTTTAACCTCTGTGAATGCACGCTCCCGCTCCGGGGACCAATCAATCACATGGGAGGGCTTCTGCTTTTTGAGCGCGGTGTACAAGGGCTGCATAAGCTGCGCTGCGTGGAGTATGAAACGGTTATAAAAATTCACCATCCCCAAAAATTCTTGCAACGCTTTTACCGTTCGAGGCTGGGGAAAATCTTCCACCGCGCGTACTTTGGCCGGCAGAGGAACTGCTCCCTCCGAGGAAACGCGGTGCCCTAAAAAGTCGATTTGTGCCACGCCAAAATGGCACTTGGCCGGGTTGATTATCAACCCATGCTCTCCTAACCTCTGAAAAACTGTCGTGAGGTGTTTTGCGTGCTCCTCCTCGGAGGTGCTGGCTACCAAAATGTCGTCTAAATAGACAGAAACGAAAGAAAGGTCACGCAACACTGCATCCATCATCCGTTGGAAGGTTTGTGCAGCGCCTTTAAGGCCAAACGGCATTCGTAAAAACTCAAAAAGCCCGAACGGGGTTATTATGGCTGTTTTGGGGATGTCCTCTGGTCGGACCGGGACTTGGTGATAACCGCGGACCAGGTCTATTTTAGAAAAAAATCGCGCCTTCGCCAAATGCACTGAAAAGTCCTGGATATGCGGAATCGGGTACCGGTCCTGCGCTGTGGCATTGTTCAACCTGCGGTAATCGCCACAAGGTCTCCATGAGCCGTCAGCTTTAGGTACCATGTGGAGGAGGGAAGCCCAAGCAGACTTCAAGCGGCGAATTATGCCCAACCTTTCCAGGTTGGCGAACTCCTCGCGCGCAATGGAGAGTTTAGCTGCATCCAAGCGCCAAGCCTTCACAAAAACGGGTGGGCCACTCGTGGTTATGAAGTGCTCCACCCCGTGCTTCGCCACCTTAGCTGAAAAAGTAGGAACTGTGAGTGCTGGGAACTGGTGTAGAAGGCTGTGAAACTTACCACCTGCTGCGGCGACGTTGATCTGTACTGGCGGCGGGCACACCCGAGCTGCAGAAGGGATAGAACAGAAAGAGAGTGCATTTACTAGGCGTTTGTTGGCCAGATCAACTAACAAACCATGTGAACACAGAAAATCAGCACCTAACATATTGAAGCTCACTGCCGCCACGATGAAATTCCACTCATAGGCGCAGCCGTGGAAGGACAGAGACAAGGTTCTCTCTCCGTACGTCTTGATGCTGGAGCCGTTGGCCGCTGTCGCTCCGTCTCCGTGGGGTCCCGCGACCCGATCAGCATAGATGGCAGTGATGAAGCTCCTCTGGGCTCCGGTGTCCACTAGGAATTGCCGCCCGGAGCCCGCGTCTGTGAGATAAAGTAGCTTGTTCCGTTCGCCGAGAGTGGAAGCTGCCAACGGCTCTCGGCCCGGTCGTTTCTCTGCTTTTTTGAACTTGCAGGGCGGGATGCATTTGTGCGCCTTCCCAGCGAAACGTCGATGGTAAAAACAGAGGCCGTCATCTCCCCTGCCACGGAATCTCGCCGCTGCTGTCGCCGCTGGGGTGGTCACTGCCGTCTCTGGCTCCACACTGCCCCCGGCCGCCGCGCCGAGGTCTGCCGCTGCCACGGAAGCCTCTGGTTCCTCGCAGGCGTTGAGGAGCCGCTCCGCCTCTTGGGCCAGGTCGCGGAAGTCCTGCTGGGTCACACATCTCCTGCTGGACAGGGAACCTCTCGTGTGCGCTGGGAGGGTTCTCAGGAAAATATGTTTGAAAAGGAACGCGTCGTTGTCCGTCCCGATCATTTGCAGCATGTCCTTCATGAGGACCGTCGGCCTGCGTCCACCTCTGTCGTGCAGGTCCAGCAGCTGCCTGGTTCTTGCCTCAGACGACGGCACGAAGCTCCTGATGAGGGTGGCTTTCAGCGCGTCGTATTTGTTGACAGCGGGTGGTTGCTGCACCAGGCTCCGCACACACCGAGCTGTGCGGCTGTCGAGCGTCGCAATGACATTATGGAATTTAATGTCATCCACTGAAACTCCCCCGAGCAGGAACCGCGACTCCACATGCTGGAACCACGAGTGCGGGTCGCTTTGCCAGAACTCGGGGAGCTTAATCAGTCTTGTGCCCCTGCTGGCATTCCCCGGTGAATCCGGGTCTGAGCGGCTGTCTCCCAGCTCTTCCATATCGATCACGAGGCTGTCCTCCAGCCTCGGCATGCTCAGATTCATGCGTAGGTCACCAGTTGTAGGAGTCCAGAATTGAGGAGACTGGATGATTTTTCCAGTAACTGCTTTAATTCCCCATTCATCCTACGTCCTCTCTCGATCGGAGTGAAAAGAGACAGGACGCAGTCACACACATATATTTATACATTCATCTTCTAACAATACATCACACACAAAAGTCACAATACTCAGCTACATCCTTTCATCTCTAATAGAACACCCAGAGTCCTTCTGTTCTCCTTTCCGACCCCCAAAGGTCAGGCCGGGTAATCTTCTCCTCTCTCCTGAGTCCCCAGGGAGTGCAGACATGTCTTCCTCTCGAGGTGTGAAGTCAATACACATGGCTAGCTCAAAGTCTCTCTTGGCTGAATTCAGCCAGCCACATGTGAGTTACATAGGTTTTAACTATGGGCTCCACAACATCACAAAAATCTGGCATTTGAACAGGGGTGTGTAGACTTTTTATTTCCACTATAAGTCTAAATACAACAAAAACCGGAGTTTTAAAAGGGAAAAAGCAAACCACCAAAAAAAGCTGATAAAAACAACATAAAGAAAAATAAACATCTAAAAAGAATGCATTCATTGAAAGGTTAAATATAAGCATAGGTAGAGCCAGTACTCAGGTCAACAGTAGTATTGCACATGAGCAGCGACATTCTACTTAAGAACTGGAATTGGAATGCACCCCGCTAATGGTCTACAAAAGAAAGACTACTCTGTGTTCATCAGTTTGATGGCAGAAGGAACAAAGGAGGACCTAGCGTAACAGTTAGTCTTCCTGGGAGACTGCAAGTAATGCCGTCCCGACGGCATCAGTAAAAACTCACTATTAAGGACATGAGCTTGCCTAATGATACATTTTGCTTTCTGAGTGACACGTTTTTTCCAGACTGAGTTTGAGTCATTTAACAGAGTGCCAATAATTTTGGACCAGACTTTAACAATATTATTCAAACAGTTCCTGTCTTTCAGATAAATGAAAAAGTAAGAAGGCTTTCAATAAAAGATGAGTAGAAAGAACACAGAATAGGTTTGGAAAAAACAAAAAAGTTGATTTGGAAATGCTTAGATGATTACAGGATCATCTAAGCATGATCATTTCAAGGTGCATGAAAGTTGTGAATAAAAATCAGAGTTAGTACACAAATACAGATTTCTGAGTTCTTCCTAAGTTAAAACTTAAGTATTGTAGTGTTTAAGAATGAACATGAACTTGTCTTCTTTGCATTATTTGATCTAAAAACAACATCTTTTTTTGTTGTTTTGTCCAGTTGTCATTTTCTTGAAATGAATGTTCTATAAGTGCTGATATTTTGACTTGGAATTTGGGTGAGTTGTTTTCAGTAGGTTAGAGAATAAAACAAAAATATCCATTTTACTCAAACATATGCATGTATAAATAGTAAAACCAGATAAAATGATAATTTTGCAGTGGACTCTTTGCTCTCTTAATTTTTTTTTCGAGAGCTGTAGATCCCCATGAAAATCATACAGCGATTTCCCGAACATTTACACAGACATTGCTTTTTTCTGGCTTTAGGAGACTGTCGAGAGATCGGGTCAATTTTAGATCTCTCAGTGGTCACTCAGTGATCTCTGTCAGTGTAAAGAGGTCCTTGTAACAAAAGTAGTTAATATGGATTGCAATGATTCATAGTCAAAGCTGTGTTCATGATGATTATACAATGCAGGTATGTATTTGTAGTGTATCTTGACTGCTCTTGACTGTGTCAATGCACACTTCCAAATAGTAAGTGTACTAATAGAAGTGTTCTTTTGGAAATACACGAAAGGTCTTAGAAACATAACAGCAAGAGCTAAATTTTTGTAATTGACTGTATATGCTGAGAGTCAGTCTGTTATCAGTTCATCATCTGCCACAGAGTTGTGGTCTGTACTATGACCTTTTAAACGCCAAGCTTAAGGGTGACAAATGACTACTGCGGATGAACAAATGTAGAGCTATGGATTTCAACTCCAGTAGTTTCCAGAACTTAAACCTTTTGAAATATTGAAGGCAGTTAATAGAACAAGAGCCACAGGCACTCCAGCAAGGAATTAGACCCGCAAGCAGGGACCATTACTCAAGAAGTGGAGCGGTTAGGATGATGACACTTGAACATCTCCAATCAGCATTCCTAAAGACAAAGTGCCCTCGGGTTATAGTTAACTCTTGCTCTCTTAAGGAATCAGATATTTTAAATACCATTGATAATCATGGCACTTCCCAGAACTTGCTTGTCAGTCAAAATGCAGTGATGCCACTATAATTCTTCTACATAGTAGCCTCATACATCATTGCTCTCAGCGATTGTGGCAGTTTCGTGATCTGCTCAACCCCAAGAGCTTAAGGCACATGTGTGTAGCAGAGAAAATTGGATTGTTTCCATGTACTGTCTGCTTAAATTTTGTGTTATCATACTTCAGCCAGAGCTAGTGAGAAAGGAAACAGAGTTTTTGCATATGGAATTATCACAGTCATAGATGCACAAATCATTTCACACAAAGGCTGCTCATTAAAGATTTCCTTTGACTCATTCCTATGGACTGAGAGGAGCAAAACGTGGCACAGTTATTAGTCATGAGAGAACCATGTAACCCTTAGTGGTACCACTAAGGGTCACATGGTTCTCCTATCGCTTTATACAGCTGTGGAGACCTCACCTTTAGGAGTCTGCGGGTGAGTAACCCTTCAAAAATGACTTTATGGTTGGAAAGAGGTGGAAGTCAGAGGGTGCGAGGTCATGAGAGTAAGGGGGTTGAGGAAGCATTTAATAGGTGCAGGACTGCACTGCCGTCTGTGCAACATGTGAGTTGTGAGCCGGGGTTTTACTTTGCAGGAGGTGGACACTTTTGGTCAGCATGCCACGTGTCTTGGTTTTGATGGTCTTCTGCAATTTCAGTGGCAGTGAAGCATAGTAAGTCCGTGCAATTGTGGTACCCTTTGCCAGGAAATCCATCATCAGTGCTCTATCCTGTTCCATTAGCATTAGCATGACCTTGAACACGTACCTGAGAATTGATGGTATTTTTCTTTGAGAAGGACTGATATGCTTTCAGTGGTTTGTTAGGCATGGACAGTAACAATTCCAGTTAGCATCTGGACTAATGTCTGACAAATATAGCAAATGCAGTGGAAACTCTCATACACTGCATACAGTATGTTAACCAGACTGGTTTCTGTTGCTCCTGGCTCACTGAAAAATTAGCTATGTTCCGATCCACAGTGTACTTCAACTGTATTCCCTGCTCCCTTCTCCGTTCTCTGGGAATATCAGTTAAGTTAATTGCCCTTCACAAAATTTCTCCATTTGAAACACCCTGTAACTGTTGGCTCCCTCCTCTGTGAGTTACTATGGTAACCATGGACACGTACTGATACTATGATGTATAATTTAGATTTCTGAAATAAAATATTAATATAAATATATTTTTATTACTATCAGTTGAAATAAACAATAACCAACATCAGTTTAGCTTGTTAATAACGTTAGCAACAATAGTTTGTTTTACTTGTATTTGAGGCATAATGGCTTATGGGTAATCTTCCTGTCAACTTCCAGTGATTTGATGTACCGTTGTTCACTTCTTCCCTGCTCAGTTCTCAGTTCCCTTTGAACTGAAGACCATTCGCTCCCTTCGGTTTGGAATCTCACTTAATATGGTGGAATACCCTGTGCAGTCAATTCGGAGTATACTATTGGGCGATAGGAACACAGCTATTGTGATAGATCTAAAAAATTCTGGTAACATTTTTTCAAGTGGCACAAAGATGGCACAGATTTTTACATTATGTCTTCTGCAAAGATTTGTGCTCAGCTTCCTAAAGAATGCAACTTAGGATGATATGGAGTAATTGACAGAACTGGTAGTTTGGAATTCTACTGCATGCTAGGACTAACTTAGCTTAAAGACGAGTGATAACATTGTTAGCTCCTGGTCAGTAGATGTCACTCACTCTTTTCTCACTATATTGTTATACTGGTTGTGAGTTTAAGACAAATATAAACTCATTGTACTGTGTGGAGTTTGCATGTTCTCCCTGTGTCTGCATGGGTTTATTCCGGGATTTCTCTGGTTTCCTCCCACATGCCAAAAACATGCAAGTTAGGTTAATTAGCATCAACTGGGGATTCTAAATTGCCCTTAGGTATGGATGTCAGAATGAACGGTTGTCTGTTTCTCCGTGTTGACTCTGTGATGGACTGGCAAGCTGTCCAGGATGTACCCTGCCTCTCACCCAAAGATGCTGGGATAGGCTCTAGCGCCCCCACGACCCGAAAAGGATTAAGCGGAAGGAGATGGATGGATGGATGTACTGGAGCACATACAAGTCTTCAATCTATGCTCTTTGGTGGTGATTACAAGCCAGACATAACATGTAAAGCATGGCTACTGGACAAAAACTATCCATATAGGAAAGACAGGGGCCTATATAACACCAGTAGCTCCTGATGAATACATCCATTTTGTCACATTCATAATTTGAGCAAAGACCTCTTCCAAAAATCTGAAGACCTCATAACACAATCTAAAGTCAGTCATTTTAAAAAGATCAAAATGTTTGTTTTGATGGTTACTTGATGGTAACTTATCTAAAGCTAAACGCTAATCGATCGATCAAAGCACAGAGACAGAATAGACTAGAATGCTCAATGCTAGCCACTAGACTAGTTTTAGGTGGCCAAGTGCAGATGCCATATTGGTGCTGAAAAAAAATACAAGCACGCCATAGAGCCATATAGGCATGTACTGCATTTTCTATATTTTTGAGCAAGAAGTTGAATATTACATGAAATAAACAGCACTCGTTGCCAGCTACAATGCCTGCGCATGGTAAAAAAATTAAGGAGAATAAAATATGATTGGTTTTAACATTATTAATTGATTTAAACACTGATGTGACTGTTTTCAGCACCCAGGTATCCGACGTTTCAAGATTGTCTCCTGATACAAGTGACTTTTGTTTTTTTTTTAAATTCATATGCTTTTTATAGTGATGCTCATTCACAGAATTGTAATTGTGAGGATTCCAAGTCCAAATAGACTCCACTTCTTCTTTATCTTTCTATCTATCTATCTATCTATCTATCTATCTATCTATCTATCTATCTATCTATCTATCTGTCTAGCTGTCATGACCTGGACATGGTCTAAAACCATGTCCAGGCTTTTGGATCATTTTGGGTTTTCTGTGTTTTCCCTTGTCATTATTATTTTTGTGTTGCCTTCAGTGTTTCCCCTCGGTCTTCGGATTGTTATTGTACTCCCCGGTCCTTGTCGTGACGTCCCCATTGTCCCGGTTGTTATTGTTCTTTGTGTCCTCCCTTGGTCTTCTGTGTAAGTCTCATGTGTATCCGCTGTATTTGTTTACCTATCGTTCCCAGTCTCTCATGTTTCCCGTGCTCATAGCCACTTTCCCTCACGTGTGTTACTGTTTAACCCTTGATTGTTCTCCCAGCTGTCCTGCATTTGTGATTATCTGTTACCCTATTTATGTCTGTCTGAGTTTGCGTTGTGGTGTGGCGTCATCGTCATCGTCAGTTATCCCCTCTGGTTTCCTCCTGTCCCGAATTTGTTCCTGTGAATGCATTATCTTTTTGTGTTACAGCCCCTGTGCTGTCTTTATTTTAGCATTTTGTTAATAAACCTTGTTGTGACCGGAGGTTTCGCCTGCGCCTGAGTCCATTATTCCCTGCCTGCCAGAGGTTCATTGTGACATCTATCTATCTATCTATCTATCTAGCTATCTATCTATCTAGCTATCTATCTACACACACACACACACACACACACACACACACACACACACACACACACACACACGCATGCACACACACACACAAACACACACACAAATCATGAACAGTTTGGTAGATATTATCTTGCTAAGACTGAATTGTTAAATCAACACAAATAAATATTATGTAGTTTATGTCATGAATTGCCCTTCGGGGCAGAGAGGTGAGACCCATGTGCTGAACTGTGAGTTTGTGAGGTTAATTGAAAATAGCACAACATAAGTCCACACAGTGCTCTCAACAGAAAAAAATTTTTTTTTAAAAAAACCAAATGGGTAACTTACAGATTTGGCACACCAGAGCGAGGCAGGGGTCTGATGGAGATGAGGATAAACTGAAACAAGACAGCAGCAACGGGAAATGAAAATGACTGCCCTTAGATAGGGTCAAAAACAAATTACACAAGTAGTGACAGGTATGGGTCACATGAACGGGCAGAAGGAAACAATGATACATAATTGGACCAGCTGGGGGCAATGAGAAAGGACCATTCAGCTGACACCTGACAAGGGCTACACCCACATGGAACACAACCCAGGAAATGCCAGTGACAGCTGTCAACCACAACAATAAGGAATTTAAAGAAAATATCAAGTACAGACTCAGAAATAAATATCAACTAATTTAGAATCAGAGCATAACAAAACTAAGACATAAACAGGAAAATGAAAAACAGTGCAAGAATAACTAAACCCCAAAAAGCACAAAATACAACAAATATATAAATACAGAGAAAAAGCCATGAGACTGGGCAAGGTGGAAACCTCCTGTGCTCAGCTCACGACAGAGACCCCCTCTCAATGGGCGGGTTACCAGACACCCCTGGGTAACATCAACAGAAAAAGAAAGACCCCCCCCCCCCAAATAGGAGGACAACAATAACCCACCCCGGGTGGGTGGTGGGGGGAACAGGCTTGGAGGGAATGAAAAACCCCACTCAGGACCCACACCAGGGAAACCCCCTCTAAGCCCCCTGGACTGAAGAGCTGGACAGTTCAGGTGGGCAGCCAAAGTCCTAGGCCAGATGGCATGATGGAACGAGTTGGGTGGCTTACCAGGGAACGTGGGCCACCCAACCCTGTGGCACAGTCTGTCGGGTGGTCTGCCAGAGTTTTTTAGCCACCTGAACAGAAAAGGTGGTCCAGGAGGCGGCTGCCCAATGGGAAGAGCTAATTGTTGGCACAATAGAGGAGTCGGGGGAACCATGATGATGTAAGGTGGAGGAGATGGAACCACAATGACCTTGGGTAAAGGAGAGTGAACCACGACAACCTCAGGCAGAGGAGGGGGAACCACGATGGTCTCGGGCAGAGGATGGGGAACCGCAACGGCATCAGGCAGAGAAGGAAGAACCACGACGGCATCAGACAGAGGAAGGGGGACCACAACGGCATCAGGCAGAGGAGGGGGGGACCATGACGGAGTCAAGCAAAGGAGGGGGGACCACGATGCCCTTGGACTGGCCTGTAGCACCCTTGGTGGTTCCAGACTTGGATATTGCAGCACCAGCGGTAACTCCAGACTGGAGCGGAGCTGCACCCATGGTGGCCCCACACTGAGCAATAGCTGCACTCACGGTGGCCCCTGAGCTGAAGCATAATGGCCACGGCGGACCCACACTGGAGCACAGCACCCAAGTTGCTTTTAGGCTGGGGTGCAGCACCCATGACGGTCCTCGACTAGGACACAGCACCCACAGAGACCTGGACTGAGAAGGAGCTGGACCCACGGAGGTCCCGGGCTGGGACGGAGCACCCACGACGACCTCAGCGGGATAAGCTGGACCTATATGGATCTCAGGCAGCGAGCTGGGACCCACAGAGACTTCTGGAAGAGCTGGATGATCCTTGGTGACCCTGGGGAAAAGCTGAGGCAAGAGAGGCAAAGAAACAGGGTCAGGGTCACCGGCAGCAGTGGAGCATGGCGAGGTGAGCTCAGGTGCTACTGACGACTGCTCTTGGCTCTCCCCAGCAAGAGCAAGATCTCTCCAAAATAGAGACAACAAAGACAAAGAAGAACACCTGATTGATCTCAAGCTCCACCACCGTCCAGGATTCCGTTGATCAAGGCGATGGTTCTTTGGGCCCAGCCCTCTGGAGGTCCAACTCTGGCTCTGCTGCTGTGGCCCCTGCAGCAGGCATGGTGTTCAATTCAGTCCTGGGACCCCCAGCGAGGTGACCTATGCAGGTGGTTTGGACTGCATGGTGAAAGGAGGTCGACTTCCTGCTGGCACTGAATCTTGCTCAGCTGAAGCCCGGGGACACTCTTTCTTCGGCGCAGGTGTCAGCTCAGTCTCAGCACTCACCCTCCATCCAGAACATGGCTGCAGGGCTGGAACCAGGTCCTCCAGGGCCGCAGGCTCCTCCAGTGTCCGGTTGCTCAATCCTGCGGCCAGCGGACACTCAAGGGAGAGAGGAGGAAACAAGGAGAGAGCAGGTAAAAAAATTTACAGCTGCAGCAGGTGGTGAGGTCTCAGAGGACTGAATTGGCTGAGCCTCACCACCGGGAATCAGGCAAGGTATTTCATGTGTCAGTGATAGAGAATGAAAAAAACACGTGCCTGTTTTCCTGGGGCGTGATGTTTTCTGCTGCAGTTGGGTGGAAAACAGCCCTCTCCGTGACTTAAGTGGACATGGGCCCCTCAGTGGAAGGTGGAGGAGCCACCCCTGCAGACACGAAGATGGGCGGAGCCAGGAAGGAAACGATCAGCCTCTCAGCAGTGGGAGGAATCGCCGAGGAGGAGGAAGAGGCAGCAGCAATAGGAGGAGAAGCTGACAGAACAGCCAGACAAGAAGAACCAGAGAAAGGAACTGCTGAGAGACTTTTCAACCACGTTGACGGGGAAACTGCCACCTGTGAGATGGGGGTATCCTTCCAACAACGGCGTCTTGGAGTGGATGGAGCTGGAGCAGAAATGGGCGAATTGGAGGTGGAGCAGAGTGTCCGTCGCGGACCACGCTTCTGCATCATCTTCAGGCTTGCTTGAGGCAGCCCCCACATCAGCCCGGGGAAGGATTGTTGGAGGATTGAGAGCATAGCCAGCAAGTCTGTGAACTGAGCATGCTTCCACAATCCTTTGGACTGCGGGAGGTGAGGACTTCATCCACAAATCCCTGGATAAATTCGGCTGCCCATTCCTCCTCCACACTTGGGGGTCCCGCTGCTGATCTCCCTTTGACTGTTGGAGGTCGGTGTGCTGGGGACATGATTAACTCCACAGAATACAGGTGAGTGAAAAAAAAAAAATCCACAAACTCACAGCAGCTGGTTCTCTTACTGACCACTGTCTTCTGTCATGAATTGCCCTTTGGGGCAAAACACAGTGCTCTCAACAGAAAAAAACAAACAAACAAGTAACTTACAGATTTAGTGCTCCAGAGTGAGGCAGGGCTCTGGTGGAGACAAAGAGAAACTCAAACAAGACAGCAGCAATGGAAAATGAAAATAACTGCCCTTAAATAGGGTCAAAAACAAATTACACAAGTAGTGACAGGTGTGAGTCACATGAGCGGGCAGAAGGAAACAATGATACATAATTGGGCCAGCTGGGGGCAATGAGAGAGGAGTATTCGGCTGACAGCTGACAAGGGCTACACCCACACAGAGCACAACCCAGGAAGTGCCAGTGACAGCTGTCAACCCCAACAATAAGGAATTTAAAGAAAATATCAACAAGTACAAAAAAAAAATCAACAAGTATAGACTGAGGAATGAATATCAATTAATATAGAATCAGAGCATAACAAAACTAAGACATAAACAGGAAAATGAAAAACAGTGCAAGAATAACAAAACCCAAAAAAGCACAAAATACAACAAATATATAAATACAGAGAAAAAGCCATGAGACTGAGCAAGGTGGAAACCTCCTGCGCTCAGCTCATGACAGTATAATATTTTTTTATACTGATGCTACTTTTGCCTCTGTTCCAGTTTTTACATTGTCTGTTGAGCGTCAATAAAGTTCACAGGAGAGAACAACGCTTGTTTTGTCAATGGAGGAGTTACTGATCTGTATCTAAAATAATGCACAACCGATTATGAGGCAAGGACTGACAAAGCACAAAATCAAGTGTTTCACTTAATTTTTATCAGTACTTACCGGTGAAAAGACAGTCTGTTCGCTAAAATATTTTTTACAAGTGGAATGTGTACATTCAGGTGCCATTCTGCTTAACACAAAAAACAAAGTCAGCCTTGATTCTTTATATTTTCATTAAAATTTGTCTTCAAAACATTCCATTGTGGAAGATGAAAGCAGGCTAGACAGCAAGCTTGACTTTATTCACCTTCCAACATGAAACACAGAAAACTTCTCTCGGGGTCTCTGGGCGCCTCCTTTTATACCACTTTATTCCTGCCCAATGAGACCCAGGGAGCCAAAGACAATATACAGTACATAAAGCCTGTCTGGCACATTAACATTACAGGACACGAAACCCTGCTTATCACTCCCTCTCCCACTCTAGCGATCTTCGTTGTCTCCTGACTCCCCCAGGTGTGGCCAGTCCTTTCTGTTGCATCTGAGACCCCCTGGTGCCACTTCCTCCTTCAGTCCTCTATTTCATCCCCCTCCCCCCCGACTTCCAATTCTGGGTGGAGAACCCCCCACTCAGTGCCACCACACCATATTACTTATTATAACTTACTAGTGCATACCTGTGCATGCCCGCGCATGCTCATAGGAAGCAAGTGTAAGCAAACATTTCTTCATGCCCGTCGAAAGTTAGTGTTACCATGGCAACAGCAACCATGGTGAAACCTGCCTCAGATCTTTGACGTCACCACTCATTCGTTGATGCCTGCCTTTGATTTGTGATACCTGCCTTTGATCTTTGATAATGTCATAGTGAGTGCTATGATCATGAGTAATGCCTGCCTTTGATTTTTGATGATGTCATAGCAAGTCCTATGATCGTGAGTGAAGCCTGCCTTTGATCTCATAGCAACTCCTGTGATCTTTTAGCGAGTCCTGCAGTCTGTATGCCATCATATAGACATCCTTCTGAGATCATAGGAACATAAGCCTTACGGTTTATCTGACGTCATATAGGCTACGGTTTATCTGACGTCATATAGATATCATGTAGACGTGCTATGATCGCCGACATCATAGGAACCTCATAGGACATCTTGCAGACATCATAGGAACATCATAGGTAGCCTATGATTGTGACACACACACACACACACTGACAAATGACAGATTTCTTGAATTTATACAGTGATAGAGTGAAGAGTGATAGTATTCCAGCTTACTTATATGATAACAATAAATACAACAATTATTTAGATGTCCCATTATCACAGTGCTGCAAGGGCTTTCAAGAGGATTTTATTGCGTACCAATATGGTTCCCAAATTTACCGTCAAAATGTTAGCCATGAGTACTCTGGTCTAGTCTATGTCTGTGGATGAAGAGGTAAAATTACTGCTGGCAATGATTCTTTAGCAGTTAGTGTGGTCTATCCCATCACCAAAGATTGCTTGAACAAGAGACTAAATTTGGTTGGCAACAAAGACATTTGCATTTGCTAGTTAGCAAAGCCTAGCTTATCTATCCAAAAGAAAAGTAGTAACCTCTGCATGCCTTTCAGACCATTTATTCTTCAGCTGACACCAGCAATCAAAAGCAGAAGAGATATTTTGTCATATTGAGAGAATGATCAGCTCACGTGCAGGGAACCACACCAGAGAAAACACACACACCACACAGAGAAGCTAATTTAAACCACAGTTTATTAATCCAAAAGAGGAGCGCACTGTTATTGAAAGACACCACTCGCCAGAGGAGGACTCAGCCTGTATGAGGGAGATGAGAGCTAGTTAGTAAGAGGAGGGAGATAGTAAAAAGGGAATAACAAACTAAGACTTACGGGAGGCTGAGCAGAGAACCCGACAGAGAGAACCAGCAGGAATTGATGAACCAGCGGGGTGAGGCTGGCAGGGAGTAGGAGAGGAGTGGAGCTGGGTGAGGTGTCTGACCGGGTGGAGATCGACAGTTGAAGCAGTGATGAGATGATGGAACAGGTGAGCGCACAACAAGCCCCGGAGATGCACCACAAAGATGGCAGCAACCTGGAAAGAGAGGAGAAGAGAGATTAACATGATTCCTTAATATTAGGAGATCACGCACTTGCTTGCTTGCGGCATGGGTGGAGCTTCTGATCGGAGGTCAAGTGCTGTGAGAGGACAGCTCCTACCCCCAAATCAGCAGCATCCACCTCCAAAATAAATTGGAGCTGAGGGTCGACCTGGGCCAAGATGGGGGTGTTAGAGAACAGGCCCTACAATTGGGAAAAGGCCTGTTCGGTTGCTTCAGACCAGGTGAAGGGCACCTTGACCAAGGTCAGCTGGGTGAGAGGCTGTGCTACCCCACTGTAGTTCCTGATGAACCTGCAATAAAAAACCCCAAGAAGCACTGGAGCTCCTTGTGGGAGTGGGGCATAGGCCAATCACCTAGGCCGGATCGGCCCTCAGCTCCCCCTCAGCCACAATAAATCCTAGGAAGGAAGTAGAGCAGGTGGAAAACTCACCACTTCTTGGCCTTCATATAGAGTTGGTTTTCCAGGGGCCACTGTAACACAGACCTGACATGGACTGAGTGCTCCTCTGGTCTGCAGGAAAAAATCAGGATGTCATCAAGTTATACAAAAACAAATTGATTTACCATATCAGGGAGGACGTCATTAACACATTGGAAGACGGCAGGGGCACTGGTGAGCCCAAAAGGCATCACAAGGTATTCGAATTGCCCCAAATGTGTTTTAAAGGCCATCTTCCACTCGTCCCCTTCGTGAATACAGACCAGATGGTACGTGTTGCGTAAATGTAATTTGGTGAATACCTGTGCGCGCTGGAGAAGCTCAAACACAGAGTTAATCAGGAGCAGAGGATATTTATCTTTAACGGTTATGGCATTCAACTCACAGTAGTCAATACACGGGTGCAGGGATCTGTCCTTGCCCCAAGAGGAGCCGAGGAGGGCCAAATGAGGCCGGTGTTCAGAGAGTCCTTGATATAGCTCTCCATCGCCTCTCTCTCCAGCCCAGAAGTACTGTAAAGCCGGCTGGACGGCAGCCGCGCACCTGGGAGGAGGTTGATGGCACAGTCATATGAGCAATGAGGAGGCAAAGAGAGCGCCCTCGACTTGCTAAAGAACTCCCCAAGGTCATGATAGACCTTGGGTACGAGGCTGAGGTCTGGTGGCTCTGCCAGAGAGGAGGAGATGGGCAAGGATGGTGAACACTTGGCCGAACTAAGACATGATGCCAAACAAAAGGGGCTCCAAGAAGAGATTGAGTTTTGTGCCCAATTAATAATGAGATTATGCTTCTGGAGCCAAGGATACACCAGAACCACCGGGGAGGACGAATTTGGGAGAATAAAGAATGATAAAACCTCCCGGTGGTTCCCGGAAAGGAGGATGGGGATCTGCGACATGCATTCGGTGATAAAAGCCAGGTTGCCACCAGAAAAGACCGTGACATTTAACCACTTGCACTCCGGGCAATTTTCCTAAAAATGCCAAAAAATAACGTGCCCAAACTAAATTGAAAGCTGTTCTTCAACCCTTTGCAGCATCTTCATGGGGTTGGTCTCATTTAAAAGAAAACACTTTGAATTTTTTGGCAAAAAAAACATAATCTCTCTACGTGCTCCGGCCACTGAGTTACAGTCATCTAAACATACTGAACTTGAAGAAAAAAAAATTGGACACAGTATTTTTTTGGATACAAATGCTTGTAAATAACACACAGCTGTCCGATCCGGCTGGAAAATGCAACAGAAATGTAGAACCAAGTGTTATCCAGCTGAGATCCAAATTTGGTAACAATACCACAAAAAATGAATATTTTACACAGCTTTGTTCTCAGGATGTTCCCAGGCGTTTTGGAACTGTGCCAAATTGTGCCAAATGGCACAGTTTGGAAAAACGTCTGTAACTTTTGAATAATTCAATGTAGAATCTTCATTTTAGGCTCTAATGAAAGGTCATACTCAGGGCTGTGTCTGTGTGTGTGTGTGTGTGGGCGAGGGGTCGTTCCCCCCCCCCGCTACCAAGGACCAAATTCGGCCCTCGCTACATGACGGATTACACTCTTTTTTTTTTTTTCCTTGCATGTTTTCACAGCGGCTCCCCCCCCCCTCGCTACTGTGTGTGTGTGGGGGGGGGGGGGGGGGACCGTGAACGGACCGTGAACGCCCCCCCCCCTCGCTACAGAAGAGGGCCATCGCTACATGATGTAATAGACTGATATGCTTCCTCCCGCGGACCGGGGAGCGTTCGGACCGTGCCCCCCCCCCGCTGCGGGGGGGGGGGGCGTTCACGGTCCGAACACGGCAAATGAACCGTTTATCGCGGTGCACGCGCTTCGTATTTCGTGCGCAGTACAGTTGTAATTTACCGATCAGTCAGAAGTCATTTTTGGATTACAGTTTTCAGGGATAAATAATAATTTAGCTTATAACACCTTACCTCTTCAAAGCAGCAGAGTCGTGGCGAACATCTCTTCCCACACGTCAGATGAACGTGATGCTGCTCCGCTCGTGGATCCCGATCAAAACATAATTCCATTATTGCCGTTTTGGCGAATGATTTACGACTTTTGTCGTCGGCCTCCGTCTATTCTGCTGGAATGAGTGCAGGTCCCACTTGTGGGTGTTCTCCATGCTGCTGGGTGAGCCTGGGTCTGTAGGAGATTCGTACAGAGTCCTTCTGCAGCAGTAAATATTGCTTCACCCAGCCAGAATTTCTGTGCTTCAATTGGCTCCTGCGTTCACAGTAGGCGGGTCCTCCTTCCTAGATTTTCATTCATTGGTTCTTCAAGGTTTCAGAAACCAATTCAAGGCTCTTATTAGTCGAATGAGAGGTCAATCAGATGAACTAATCTGTTCGCGGCTGTCTCTGCAGTTTTTTTTTGAGTGGCGCTTGGACGCTACTACATCACCATCACCACCATCATGCGTCATGCGCACGAGGGCGCACGAGCGCGCTCTCGCGCGCCCTCGTGCATCATAGGACGCAGAGACTTGCCCGCCCGCGGAACAACGGAGCGCAAGTGGTTAAAGGAGTGGATAATTTGGTCATGGGGATACCTATTTCCCACACGAGCCGTGAAGAAACAAAATTTTGTTCCGCCCCTGAATCAACTAATGCCATAACCCTCCTCTCAACCGCCAGCAACTGAATGAGGGCTGAAATAGAGAAGTTACTGGGGGGATGAATAAGAGTCCCACCCGTCAGACCCCCCAAGGCTACTGATGGGCTGCATCTTTTGGCTTCAGGTGGCAGTTGTACAACTTATGCTCCAGAGACCGCAGTACATACACACGCTGGCTCTCCTCCGTCATTGGTGCTCTTCCGGAGCCAGACGGGCTTGGCCGAGCACCATTGCCTCGGCGGAAGAGTCGGCTCCACCCGTGACCATAGGCAGGGGAGGTACACGTGAAACAGGTGGGCCGGAGGAGGTCCTGCGCTCCTTCACGCGCTCGCGGTGTCAGTTGTCCAGACTGACAGCCTGATCGATGAAACCGTCCAGAGAGGAGGCAATGGCATGAACCACCAGGTCGTTGCGGAGGTTGGCATTTAAACTCTGGAGGAAGATGTTGTGTAACAAAACGTCATTCCAGCCAGAGTCCGATGCAACGACCCAAAACTCCAGAGAGAAGTCGGCGGCAGATCAGCTCCCCTGACGGAGTGACATAAGGTGGCTCATGATATTACCCTCACTCTCCATTCAGTCAAACGTTGGGGAGAATTCACTAACAAACTTATCAAATTTATAATTAGGACCCTCAGGGCTGTCGAGAATAGACTGAGCTCAATCAAGGGCTCGAGCTCGCAGCAGGAGGGTCATGAAATGAATTTTGGATGTATCGTCCAAATACTCCCCGCCCACTTGGCCCAGATAAAGCCGAACATGGCAAAGAAACCCCTGGTATTTCCCCACCTCTCCCACATATGGGGCTGGTGAGGGAATGCAGGTAGTTCAGCAAATGGTGGAAGAAGCTGGGGCAACAGGTGGAGAAGGAGGACCCGAATGAGACATGTGAACCAAATGATCGGTAACCGTGCTCAGCTGCTGCATAATTATTTGCAGCTGTTGCATGAGCACGGCCACCTGCCTCTCTGTGGCGTCGAGGCAGTGTAAAGCGGAGTGTTCTGCTAATGCAGCCCCCGCTGAGCTTACGTTTTGGCTGGCTCATTCTGTCATATTGAGCAAATGATCAGCTCACATGCAACGAACCACACCAGAGAAAACACACACACGACACAGAGAAGCTAATTTAAACCACAATTTATTAATCCAAAAGAAGAGCACATTGTTAGTGAAAGACGCCGCTCGCCAGAGGAGGACTCAGCCTGTATGAGGCAGACGAGAGCTAGTTAATAGGAGGAGTGAGATAGTGAAAAGGGAATAACAAACTAAGACTTACGGGAGGCTGAGCAGAGAACCCGACAGAGAGACCCAGCAGGAATTGATGAACCAGCGGGGTGAGGCTGGCAGGGAGTAGGAGAGGAATGGAGCTGGGTGAGGTGTCTGACCGGGTGGAGATCGGCAGCTAAAGTGGTGATGAGATGATGGAGCAGGTGAGCGCACAATGAGCCCCGGAGACGCACCGCAAAGATGGCAGCAACCTGGAAAGAGAGGAGAAGAGAGATTAACATGATTCCGTCATATTAGGAGATCACGTACTTGCTTGCTTGCAGGCAGTATACCCAACGAGCCAGCGCTGAAGCATTCACACGATGATCCTTTTAAGCACTGGCAAGGCAGAGGCAGCAGGTGTGTCCACTCACGCTGGTGTGATGATTGCCTACAGAGTTGAGGAACCTCTAGCAGGAAAGGATGGGGCGTGCACTCACCTGAACATGACATATTTATTCAGTTCTTAATCCTTTGTTTGTTTGTCCTGTTGATATCTGAGACAGATAGCGGAATAGTAGTTTGCCTTCAGAGTTGGTGATTTCTCTGTACAATTCACAGAATTCACATCATTAGCATGATTGCATCATGCTAATGATGTTATGTCACTCAATATCAGCAGTTAATGAATGCTACTGGCTCTATAGTTCTTGTCAGTCAACAGTTCAAATGCAAATATTATAATACTGCACTCATAAAAATTCCTAAAATTATTTCACAACTTAAGTATTTTTTAAAGAAAACATGGACTTTCATTCAAAAATGATTTCATAAAAATCTGATCCATATAACCCTTAAGAGTGGATCATAGGTTCTCTTGGTTCAACTGGCCCAAGAGGTGAATCACAAGCTTATCTGACATATGAACAGCAATGTTAAGTTCTGAACCCCCCCCCCCCCCCCCAGCCTGATACATGAACTCTAATAAAAACAGAAGCAGTCCTGTCCTTTTTCCACCTGAGCAGATCAGATGTCATCCCCTCTTGCTTACGGGGATTCAGATTAAAACCCCTGCCTTGTGGCTCATCCATCAACCTCCGTGCCAACCTCCTCAGCACGGAACCCTGATGCCAATGCCTGCTGAGCCATATTTCAAGAGGAAACATAAACACTGCTGTTGAAATGTTGCTTCTCTTTCCAGTACTTGATACAGACTGCAGCTCTAAGAAATCCAATTGAGAGGAAAATTATTCTAAATGTTAACAGGCAGTATGCACTTTGCTTGAAATTCATCATCTGACTTGATGTTTAATCAGACTTGAGTTTAATATCACATACCTTAGAAATGCCATCATAATTCTGCAAAGATTTTTTTTCCAAGTGACTTAATGGGTTCTTTTGAGTTCTAATTCATACCTTAGAATAGGGGTGTCAAACTCATTTTAGCTCAGGGGCCACATACCACCGGACTTAATGTCAAGTGGGCTGGGCCAGTAAAATAATAGCAAAATAACCTAATGACAACTCCAGATTTCAAGTACATTATGAAATGTTTACATTTATTGAACCACTGATCTTTTACAAATCATGAACAACCTGAATGATGAATCTTCATCAAAGTATGAACCTGATTTTTTTTCTTTTCTGCTCCGTTTTGAACTGAAACTGCTGACGAACAATATCTTAATCACAATTAAAAACAAATGCCATTTAAGGAACCAGATATTATATCGTTGTCATCTACTGTTTAGTCCTGGAACTTGTTTGTATTTTGAACAGTGATCAAACTGTTCAGGGACATGGTCACTGTTACGGTTACATGGTCACAATAAACTGATTACTGGGAATAAACTGATAATGCCAGTAATCAGTTTTCTCCTGTTTACATGCACTGAATAAATGGATTACTGGAGGATAAAAGACTTGAGTTAATGACTCCAGTTACATGGCCTTTATCGGCTCATCCTCTTTACAAGGCTACTTGAATAATCAGATAATATAACTACAGAAATCCAATAATTACCGGTATATTCATGCACATGTAAACATGATCACTGACCATGTCTACATGCACATGAATATACTGGTTATGATTGGATTTCTGGCGTTTCAATGCAGATTAAGACCATTAATTGACTTTTGGCAGGTAAAATAACATATTTATAAGCAATAACAGGTCTTTGAGACTATTCACAAGTTGGACCGAACACGTTATATTATATTCTTCACAATTCAACCTTGAAGAACCAAATCAAGTAATCTGTTGGCAGATGAAATGTTTGAATCCAAATTGGGAGCCTTAATGACTTTTGGGCAGATGAAGCATTTTATGGATTCTACTTACAATATATAATTACAGCAGGTAAGTAGCGCACAAACAGTAGTATTCATGGAAAAGAAAAGCTTTATTGACTTTTACATCGTTATACACAGATTTTGTTAATTTCAGCACACTTTTCTTAACATATAAGGCAGAACATTAAAATCTGCTACACGATAAAATGTCATATCTGACTATTCTAACACAAAACTCATGGATCTAAAATTCTGCCTAATCCCTCACCTCATTAAATATTCACAGACATACCTTTACTAATTGCATGGACAAAACATTACACCTGCTTTGCTCAAAAGCAGCCATCCACCTCAGGATCGGAAAAGAAACAGCTTTAGTTGAGCAGGGCGTGCTCCCCCGGTGAGCAGATGAGTTTCTGGCAGCCCATCACCTTTTGGCACAACATACCGACAGCTAACTATCGTCAGCCGGCAGCTTCTCTTGTTTTGAATATATTCAAAAAATTCTGTGACAAGAAAAACTGGTTCCTACCCTGTGGTAGACTGCAAGTCTAACTAAAACATTACTGGCACATGCCTCTAGGGGGAACTACCTTTATTGTTCAGCACTGCTACTAAGGGGACACATTAGAATAAGAGTGTGAAAACCCCGCGCAGAATCCATGTTCAGTCATATTATGTGTGTTGCAGAATAAACGGCAGAGTTAGCCAAAGAAATAACTCAAGTGTGATCATTGCTACACGGTAGGATATCACACAATTGGCGACGAGGATTAAAAGAAAAAAATCAGCGGCGAGAAACAGAGAACATTGCAAGTGTGGCGAACTCAAGTGACTCCAGTAGTTCGAGTGCAAGTTCAGAGGAGGAAAAACGAGGTTTCCCCACCACGACGAGCAATGGCGGCTGTAATCGGAACGGTAACCCCTTTTGATAACTCGACTCAGTCATGGGAAGAATATAGTGAAATGTTGGACTTTTTCTTCCAAGCTAATGAGATTGAGGAGCCAGACAAAAGGAAGGCTGTACTGTTGAGTGGAGTTGGTGCAACTACTTACAGTTTGTTGAGAAATTTAATAAGCCCTGCATTACCGAAAGATAAAACGTACGACCAGCTTACTGCTGAGCTTCAGAAGCACTTCAGCCCCAAACCGAGTGAAATAGTGCAACGATTCAAATTTAATTCACGCATAAGGAGGAACACTGAGTCCATAGCAGAGTATGTGGCAGAATTGAAGAAATTAACACTGCACTGTGATTACAAAGACTCATTGGAAGAAATGTTAAGAGACAGACTTGTGTGTGGAGTGAATGATGACCGAATGCAACGGCGACTTTTATCTGAAACAAAACTCACTTTTGCAAAGGCTTTGGAATTATGCCAAGCGATGGAAACAGCATCTAAAGATGTGAGAGAAATGCAAGGGAAACTAGCAGAGGACACAGCAATGCATGTTCGTGTGCCTAAGACCCAAGTAGGTGTCCACAAAGTGTTGACTGACAAAACTCAGCACAAATTCCCCAGTTGTTATCGCTGCAAAAGGCCAGCACAATGCCGCCGAGTGCAAATTTGCCACTGAGCTGTGTCATAATTGTGGCAAGCGAGGGCACATTAAGAAAGCATGTAGAACAAAGGTGGGCAATGCACAGGTGCAGAAGGCAACAGTAAAAGGGCAAAAGAATGAAAACAAGGGCCCTGGAAAGGAACAGCGAGCGAATCAACTTAGAGGGGAGGGAGAAAGTGATACAGAAGACATGGGTTTTCACACAATTTACAACACGTCAGAGGAGCTGACCAAGGTAGCGCCCATCACGCGTACCATGAATGTTAATGGAATGAAAGTAACATTTGAAGTTGATACAGGCTGTGGAGTAACCATATTAAGTAAACAGCAATATACACAACTGTGGAAGAAAACAGACACAGCAGAATTAAATCCCTGTTCGTTAAAATTAAAAACATACACAGGAGAGAAGCTAGACGTGCTAGGCATGGCACAAGTGAAGGTGCAACACAAAAACAAAGAAAAGGACTTACCTGTAGTAGTAGTTGGGAGCGAAGGACCAAATCTACTAGGGCGAAGTTGGCTACAAGAACTGGCCATGATTGATCAGTTGGTGAATAAAGTGGAATCTCAGCCCAAATTGCAGCTGGAGGAGATCCTCGAAAGACACGCTGAGGTGTTCAAAGAAGGCGTGGGACAGCTAAAAGGTGTCACTGCAAAGATTAATGTGGACAAGGAGGCCCAACCACGATTCTGCAAACCCCGACCGGTACCCTATGCAGTCAAGCCACTGGTCGAAAGCGAGCTACAGAGGCTGCTGGATGACAAGATCATTGAGCCAGTGCAGGTTGCAGAATGGGCGGCGCCCATAGTCCCAGTGAGAAAGCCGGATGGCTCCATTAGAATATGTGGAGATTACAAACTCACTGTCAATCGAGCATCACGGGTGGATCAGTATCCAATTCCTAAAGTGGAGGACTTCTTCGCACAGCTGAACGGTGGCCGACACTTCACGAAATTAGACATGAGTCACGCTTACCAACAAGTAGTCCTGGAAGAAGAATCAAGAAAGTATGTAACCATCAATACACACAAAGGCTTATATACCTACACACGCTTACCATTTGGAGTAGCTTCCAGTCCTGCTATATTCCAGAGAACTATGGAGGGCATCCTAGGTGGAATTCCGAATGTTGCCATTTATTTGGATGACATCCTTTGTACAGGACCAAATGAACAAGAACATCTGAAAACGCTGGAGGAAGTGCTTCAACGGTTGGAGAAAAGCGGTCTGAGGTTGAAAAGAAGCAAGTGTGAGTTCATGGGAAAAGAGGTGGTGTTCCTAGGCCACAAGATCAACGCCAGTGGTCTACACCCTCTAACACACAAAGTGGAAGCCATTGCGGAGGCGCCTGAGCCACAAAATGTTACTGAGTTAAAAGCCTACCTGGGCTTGTTGAACTATTACCATAGGTTCCTCCCAAAGCTCTCCACGCTGCTGGCACCACTACATACCTTACTTAAGAAGGAAGAAAAATGGTCATGGGGGGTCAAGCAGCAGAAGGCGTTTGAAGAGTCCAAAGCGCTACTTCAGTCCTGTAGTGTGTTAGTGCACTATGATTCAAACAAACCACTCATCCTGGCGTGTGACGCATCACCCTACGGTGTGGGAGCTGTACTATCTCATCGCATGGAGGATGGCTCAGAGAGACCCATAGGGTTCGTCTCAAGAACTCTTAGTGCAGCTGCGAAAAACTACTCCCAGCTAGACAAGGAGGGCCTTGCAGTAGTATTTGGTGTAAAAAAGTTCCACAAATACCTGTACGGGAGACAGTTCGCTATAGTGACTGACCACAAGCCACTAATTTCACTGTTCAGTGAAATGAGAGCCATACCCCAGATGACATCTCAGAGAATTCAGAGATGGGCCGTTACATTAGCAGCGTATGAGTACACCATCGTTTACAAAGCCGGACGGGACCATCCGAATGCTGACGCGATGAGTAGGCTACCCTTGGATGGAGGAAGAGACAGCACGCCTGAGGAGGAGGAGAGAGTGCTATTGTTTGAAGATATCGGCGTGCCCCTGGTGAACGCACAACAAATAAAGAAGTGGACAGACAAAGACCCTGTTCTAGCAAGAGTGCGAGAATACATCTTGCAAGGATGGCCGAAGATGAACAGTCCTGAGTTCATTCCCTATGCCAGACGACAGGATGAGCTCAGCACCCAGGAAGGTTGTATCCTGTGGGGAGGACGCGTGGTTGTTCCACCACCTGGTAGGAATGCCTTACTACAACAACTACACCAAGCACACCCTGGCATCACTCGCATGAAAGCGTTGGCGAGGAGTTACATGTGGTGGCCCAACATGGATGCAGAGGTGGAGGCGCTTGTGAAGTCATGTGCGGCATGCCAGAAGAACAGGAACAGTCCTCCAGCAGCCCCACTACATCCCTGGGAAGTTCCAGATAAACCATGGAGAAGAATTCACATTGACTACGCAGGTCCATGGATGGGAAGAATGTTCCTGATCATAGTTGACGCATACTCAAAGTGGATCGATGCATATTCTGTGAGTAGCTCTACTTCTACTGTTACCATTGAATGTCTTAGAAAGAGTTTCAGCCAACATGGGCTACCTGAAATCATAGTATCAGATAACGGTACATGTTTTACGAGTGAACAGTTCCAAGAGTTTTCTGAAAAGAATGGCATACGTCACATCACGACTGCGCCATACCATCCTTCTTCTAACGGCTTAGCCGAGAGGGCCGTGCAGACGTTCAAGTCACTCATGAAAAAGATGACAGGAGACTCTATTGAAACCCGAATGTCGAGAGCTCTGTTCAGCTATCGAATAACACCCCAATCTACAACTGGCAAGTCACCAGCTGAGCTGTTGTGTGGAAGGAAGTTGAGGTCAACATTTGACTTAATACATCCAGACTTCAGAAACAAAGTGCATGACAAACAAGAGAAACAAAAAGGTTATCATGACATGCATGCTAGAGAGAGAATACTGAGAGAAGGAGACGTGGTCTACACCCGCAACTTTGGCTCAGGACCAGCCTGGGTACCAGGAGAAATAACAGAAAAGACAGGCCCTGTGTCATTCAAGGTGACCTTAGGCCATGGACAAGTGGTGAGGCGACACATCGACCAAGTTCGTGGTAGGAGCTCCATTCCCCTGCCGATGGCACCAGAGGTGTTGTCTGACACCCATCCTGAGGAGAGCATCAACGAACCACCACTTCAGGTGAAACCTGAGGTACCCGTCTCTGCAGATTCTACGGGCAGCACTGCAGCAGCCGAAACAGTGGAGCAGTCTGAGTCTTCACCTGCAGTTGGCTCACCAGCCGTGAGAAGATCTCAGCGAGCTAGGAAAGCTCCAGACTACTTGAAGGACTATACTTAGTCAGTAGTGAGTTCCCCAGCCACAGGACAAGAATGCGTCCTGGAACCTCACTGGGATGCGGTAGTCAAACCAAATCCCCAGTTAGACTGTTATGTGTGTTATACATGTGAAAAAAAAAAAAAGAGAAAGAAATTATGTGTATGGCACATGTGTTTAAGAATAGTTTAATCTAGAGGGGAGGGATGTGGTAGACTGCAAGTCTAACTAAAACATTACTGGCACATGCCTCTAGGGGGAACTACCTTTATTGTTCAGCACTGCTACTAAGGGGACACATTAGAATAAGAGTGTGAAAACCCCGCGCAGAATCCATGTTCAGTCATATTATGTGTGTTGCAGAATAAACGGCAGAGTTAGCCAAAGAAATAACTCAAGTGTGATCATTGCTACACGGTAGGATATCACATACCCTAACCCCCTTTCCCCCCACCACCACCCACGAGCCCCGATGAACCAATGGTGAATGCCCCCCAGCACTCGCCGTGCTGTGAGACACAGAGTAAATGTATATTTAAAGAACACTTATTAAATACAGTAAATACAATGACATTTCACTGTGTGCTGGATCTGGCATCCATAAAAAAATATGTTGCATATTTTTAGTGATCTGTTATGATGGAGAAGGGATAACAGACTGCAAGTGAAGTCAGTGGAAATTGGGGATCACTTTTGTGTCTGGAATAGCAGTTAGTTTATTGAAAGCATGCTGCTCTGTGTATTCTATTATTTAATTTTCACACTTTGCAAATTCATACTGCGGGCTGGTTTGGACTCTCTGGCGGGCCAGTTTTGGCCCGTGGGCCGTAACTTTGTCACCCCTGGTTTAGAATGTCAGGTTATTCAGGACTGGGAAATTTTTGGAAGTGTGGGGTGATTCCAAATCAAACAGGAATCCCTCCAAGGTTTCCTTAATTTTTATCCCCACTTTATAGACTCATGTTTGTCTTGATCCCAAGAAAAGCTTCCTTTTCACTGAAACTGGCATCTTTTTGCATAGCTTTTTGCAGCCACAGAAATCAGCAGACAACCAGATGTGCTTGTGGGGGGAGCAGGCCACTGAGCTGTGTATATGGTGAACCTGCTCAGAGGCATGGTATACTTAGGTGGCTCATAGCATTACATAACACTATTACATAAATTGTCTGTGGCCAACTGATAAATAAGGCTTGCTGTACAGTGTTAGCCCAATTGGGTGTATTCTATGGCAGGAGTGGCTCAAGGGTAATCAGTCATCTGAGAGAATTCACAGACGCTGGTTACTGAAGTGGGGAACTAAGAAGGAACTGTATTGCTGTTGGTGATTTCCCAGTCAAAACCATAAGCGATCAGAGCTCCAACCACCTTTGGGCTAAGAAGACCCATATGAGAGAGGCCTGTCCTCCTGTCTGTGTTTTCTCATGATCCTTCAGTAGGAGAACCCCTTACAGTGTTTAAAGGAAAACCCCTCCTCCCCTCCCGTCCTCTAGACTCCCCTTATTCACACTCAGAGGCCCCATTTGGTACAGTGCTCATTAATATTTATGAAAGGGAGCTCCTCGCAGGGGCCTGAGAGTGACAAACACTGTGACCTTTCAGACGGTCAGTGTTTACAGTGGCTGTCAGGAAATCGGTCGGATAAGGGAAGAGAACACCCCCACCCGTCTTCCCTCCAAACCAAATGAAAGCAGGCTGGTTTCAGGGCTCAGCAGATGCTACTCACTACTCTATGTACTTCATGTAGGGAGCCAGGCGTTTCCATTCAGCAAATATTTGCCAAAATTGTGCCGTTCATTTGCTTTGTTTATCATCTGCTTACACGCACGCTCAACAGCCAAGGACTCTCTTATAAATGCAGTTTATTATTTTAAGTCCAGGAGTAACTTGACAGATTCCAGAGCATGTCTTGCTTTTGTCATGGCCCACCGGCAGAGGCGTCTCTTCACTATTTGTGCTGTTGCAACATTGACAGCTTACGCACTAGTTTGTACAAATAAATTGTGAGAGCAGTTAAAACAAGTGTGTCTTGTTTTTGTCCTCATAGATGTGTACTTGCAATTTAGAATCACCAGATATGACCTAGCAATCAGGTCTTTGGACTGTGGAAGTTAACCAGTGGATCTGCAGTAAATCTACACAGGCACAGGGACAGCATGCAAACTTCTGAGATGTGACAGTGCTAAGAGGTCAAGGTCAAGCAAATTTAAACTCATCCAAGAGTTTTCTGAGAAAGCAACTATGGAATCTTTTTGAAAACCCTACATCGTTTCTTTCTGTACAGTTGAAACCAGAAGTTTACATACACTAAATAAAAACAAACATAACCTTTTTTTTTCTGTCTGACATTAAATCAGACAAAACTTTTCTTGTTTTCAGTCAGTTAGGATTACCAAAATTAATTGGCAAATAGAAATCATTTCAGTAATCCTAACTGACCTAAAACAGGTAAAGTTTAGTCTGATTCAATGTCAGACAGTGAGAAAAAACGGTTATGTTTGTTTTTATTTAGTGTATGTAAACTTCTGGTTTCAACTGTATTTATTACATTCACAAGATGCTGTAAGTATTAACAGCACCACTGCTGGAAAAATTTACCTCTAATCTTCACCTTGAGGTCAAGGTCACCAAAGTTCAAACTCGTGTGAGATTTCTCATAGATAAAACTGTGGTATCAGTTTAAAAAGTCTACATCATTTCTTTCTCTAGTTGTCGCATTTACAAAGTGGTGCTGCCCATCCGCCTGGTACGGTGATGATAAAAAACTGTTGAACAGGGCTGCTAGTTTTGCTTGTTTTTTCTCTGATAATAAACCAATAATATGTTTTGTTTGTTGGAGTCTGGCTGTAGTGCAAGTGTAGTGTGGCCAACTACTGATCGGAGGGTCAGGGGTTCTCGATTCCTGCTCTTTCTGCAGTCTGTATGGTGAAGTGTCCTTGAGCAAGACACTGAACCTCCAGTTGCTCCTAGTCGGTCAGGCCAGCACCAGTGCATGGCAGCTCTGCCGCCATCAGTGTGTGGATGGGTGGATAGCAGGAGTGCTTCGGTCATCCAGAGATGAGTAAAAAGCGCTATATAAGTGAACGCTATTTACCATTTTCTTGCTGTATATCTTGGCAGATTTTTTTGACCCATCTTTCTTATTTTGACTTATGTAAACTGATCACCTACAAGTTTTCCTGGGATTCAATAAGTTAGACAAAGGTTAAAAATTAATTGCTGTCCCACATGGAATTCAAAACTGTTTCATCATTTCTCACATTTTCAGAAAAGCTAAAAAAAAGGTGCTTTCCTACAATTTAGGTCAATCATCAAAATTTCCCACAAATTTTGCTACTGACATTTAAACTTACTGAGCATTTAATTCTCATGCAATTGTGCAAAATTCCATATTTTTTGTTGCAAAAAAGAATTTCTGTGTAACAGAGGTTTTATGGCGGCACATGGGGAGAGCATAATTGTGTACCATCTTAGACAAGAACAAAGAGCAGGGGTTCCCTGGTGAGATAACAGGGAGGTGTGAAGGATGAATGAAGTGAATGCAATGTGACGCGAAGGTCATCTTTTGTGTGTTAGAAGCTTCTAGAGGAATGCCATGTTATTTAAGAGAAGAGTCTCTGCTGAGATGTCATTCTGTCTATGCTTGTTGTGTGAGTTGTGTAATAAATCGTCTGAGCCAAATCCGCCTCTTCATTTACACGCTCCACACTGGTGACCCAAGATGAATCATGGAACACGAAGAAAGATCCCCGGAGCCAACCTCGACGGGAACCCTCAGCCACGCATGTGCTGTTGCGATCAAGCTACCGGATTTTTGGCAGCACAACCCGCGCTCCTGGTTCCACCTCATCGAGGCGCAGTTCGCTCTCCGGGGGATATCGGCGGATGACACCAAGTTCCACTATGTGGTCGCAGCGCTCGACGCCCGCACGGCTCAGCACTTAGAGAGCCTGCTCAATCAGCCACCAACCGACGGCAAGTACGACGCACTGAAGGCTGCTCTCATCCAGCACTACACACTCTCAGATGGTGAGAGAGCAGAGAGACTCCTGACACGGATCGAGTGGGGAGACGGGTCGGCCATAGACCTGATGGAGAAGATGCTGAGGTTAAAGGGCACAGACGATGACCATTTTATTTTTACCCACCTCTTCCTCCAGAACCTTCCGACAGCGGCGAGAGCAACCCTGGCCAATTCGCCGTTGCTGGCCGAGCGACTATCGTGCGCTAGCCCGGGAAGCAGACCGGATCATCGTCGCCACCAGGGCGTTCACGACCATTGCGGCAGCGACAGAGCTCAGCGCAACGACTGGAGGAGGCAAGGAGCCATCGACGGCAGCAGCAGAGTCACCGACGGCAGCAGCAGCTGGGGCCAAGGAACGCGGCGGAGACACGCTTTGTTTCTACCACCGCCGCTTCGCAGAGAGGGCATGCAAATGTATACCACCGTGCCAATTCAAGCAACTCAGGAAACGCCAAGACCGGGGGTCGGTAGCAGCCGCGACCCTCGGGGAGGAGAACAAGCTGCTCTACTTGACAGACGCACGCTCGGGGAGGCATTTCCTCGTGGACACCGGTGCCCAGAAGAGTTTCATCCGGCCGACCTACGCTGACCGGCTGGCAGGATCTAGCGGCCCCAAGATGGCGGCAGCAAACGGCTCGGAGATTAAGACCTTTGGTGAGAGGACTCTACTCTTGTCTCTGCAAGGCCGTACATTTGAGTGGACTTTTGTCATAGCAGCATTGAATTACCATATACTGGGGGCTGATTTTCTGTGTGCACATGGTTTGTTGGTAGATGTTGCTAACAGATGCCTAGTTAATGCACTGTCCTTTGACTCTCTCCCCTGTATAGCTCGAGTGACCCGGCCAACAGCACAAGCCAACGTCACTGCTCACTCAGTTCCCAGCACTCACAGTCCCGACGTTTTCGGCAGCCATCACTAAACACGGGGTGGAGCATTTTATCACCACAACCGGGCCGCCCATTTTTGCAAAACCTCGGCGTTTGGACGCAGCTAAACTGGCCATAGCGTGCGAGGAGTTCGCCAACCTGGAGAGGTTGGGCATCATCAGGCGCTCAAACAGCCCATGGGCTTCCCCGCTACACATGGTCCCTAAAGCTGAGGGTTCGTGGCGACCTTGCGGGGATTTCCGCAGGTTGAACAACGCCACAGCGCACGACCGCTACCCAATTCCTCACATTCAGGATTTTTCGGTTCACCTTGCAGGAGCGCATGTTTTTTCTAAAATAGACCTGGTCCGCGGTTACCACCAAGTCCCAGTGCACGCTGAGGACATACCCAAAACAGCGGTAATAACTCTGTTCGGTTTATTCGAGTTTTTGCGCATGCCATTTGGGCTTAAAGGGGCTGCACAGACGTTCCAATGCATGATGGATGCAGTGCTGCGCGATCTCCCTTTCGTGTTCGTCTACCTGGACGATATCTTAGTAGCCAGCGCGTCCGAAGACGAACACAAAACCACGAAGAGCACGGGTTAACAATCAACCCAGCGAAATGTTAGTTCGGGGTGACGGGGATTGATTTTTTGGGGCACCGCGTCTCTCCCGAAGGAGAGATCCCGCTGCCTGACAAAGTGCGCGCAGTGGCAGATTTTCCCCGGCTGCAAACGATCAGGGCGCTACAAGAATTTTTGGGAATGGTGAACTTTTATAACCGTTTCCTTCCCCGCGCAGCGCAGCTCATGCAACCATTGTACGCTGTGCTCAAAAAACAGAAACCCGCGGATAGGGTCGAATGGACCCCGGAGCGAGAGCGGGCATTCCCGGAAGTCAAAGCAGCCCTGGCAAACGCCGCATTGTTGGCACATCCGGACCCAACGACCCGCATAGCGCTCACCACTGACGCTTCAGATGTGGCCATAGGGGCTGTCATGGAGCAGCACGTTGCTGGGGCTTGGCAGCCACTCGCCTTTTTCAGCAGGACTTTGAGCGACAGTGAACGTAAATACAGAGCGTTCGACAGAGAGTTGCTGGCTCTCCACCTGGCCATTCGCCACTTCCAGTTCTGGCTAGAAGGGCGCAGTTTCACCGCGTTCGTTGACCACAAGCCGCTAACATTCGTGATGGCCAAGGTTTCAGAACCGTGGTCAGGCCGGCAGCAGAGACAGCTGGCCGCAATCTCAGAGTTTACTACCGATATTCAGCATGTGTCGGGCAAACTGAATGTAGTGGCAGACTGCCTCTTGCGCGCCGTGGTGGCCCCGGTCTGCGTGGGGATAGATTACGCAGCCATGGCCGCGGAGCAGGTTAGTGATGCGGACGTGCGCGCGCTCCAGTCTGGACCAACAGGGTTAAGGCTGGAGAGCAAGGTGCTGCAGGATGGCATGCCCCCCCCCCTAATCTGCGATGTCTCCACGGGTCCCCACGTCCCGTGGTCCCGGCCGCATGGCGCCACCGCGTGTTTGAGTCGGTTCACTCTTTGGCACACCCAGGAGTGCGCACGTCGGTCAAAATGGTAGGAGAGAAATTTGTGTGGCCAAGCCTTCGCAAACAAGTGAAAGGGTGGGCGGCAGCCTACATGGCGTGCCAACAAGCCAAAGTACACAGACACACGAAGGCTCCCTTGGAGCCGTTTCGCATTCCGGCTAAGAGGTTCGACCATGTCCATGTGGACCTCGTGGGCCCCCTCCCACCATCACAGGGGTACACGCACCTCCTGAAAATGGTGGACCGCACCACGCGCTGGCCAAAAGCGGTTCTGCTGGCGGCAACCATGGCAGAGGAGGTGGCGCGCGCATTTTTAACAGCATAGGTGGCGCGTTTTGGAGTCCTGTCGGACATTATGTCCGACAGAGGCCCTCAATTTGTTTCCGAACTCTGGTCAACAATGGCCCGCAGCCTGGGTGTCACAATTCACCGCACAACCGCGTATAATCCACAGGTTAATGGGTTATGCGAACGTTTTCATAGATCATTGAAAGCGGCTCTCAGGGCTTCACTGACGGATGCAAATTGGGTAGACAAGCTACCGTGGGTTTTATTGGGGTTACGTCCTGCGCCTAAAGAGGATCTGGAAGCTTCCCCGGCAGAACTCGTTTTTGCGCAACCACTCCGGCTGCCCGGGGAGTTTCTGCCAGATAATCCCGCGCCAGGCAGCTCCCCGTCTCAGCTGTTGCAGCGTAGCATAGACACAAGCACGCTGCCGGGCCCTGCCCACCACAGTTTTCTGCGCGTTTTTGTGCCTAAAACTTTGAAAAACGCGGAGTTCATGTTTGTCAGACACAACGCCCACCGCCCTCCACTGCGCCCACCCTATGATGGACCGTTCAGAGTGCTGGAAACAGGGGATGAGCATTTTTTGCTAGACTTGGGGGGTAGGAGGGAAAAGATTGGCATAGACAGACTCAAACCCGCTTTCGTGGTGGCAGACGAACAGGTGCTGTTGGCGAGGGCCCCTCGGCGTGGAAGACCCCCACGGGGAGCTCCCCAGAGAAAAGATTCCCCAGAGCACCCACACGGACAGACAAAAAGATTTCCCCCCCAAACATCAACCCCCCAGCATGACAGCGCCGCGGAGGTGGTGAATCCTGGTTACAGCAGATACGGGAGAAGACTGAAGCCCAAGCAGCATGTGGACTGATGTTTAATGGTTCTATCACAGCATACGGACTGTTATTCTATTGTTCCATCCAAGATGCTCGGGGGGGGGGGGGTGGTATGGCGGCACATGGGGAGAGCATAATTGTGTACCATCTTAGACAAGAACAAAGAGCAGGGGTTCCCTGGTGAGATAACAGGGAGGTGTGAAGGATGAATGAAGTGAATGCAATGTGACGCGAAGGTCACCTTTTGTGTGTTAGAAGCTTCTAGAGGAATGCCATGTTATTTAGGAGAAGAGTCTCTGCTGAGATGTCATTCTGTCTATGCTTGTGTGAGTTGTGTAATAAATTGTCTGAGCCAAATCCGCCTCTTCATTTACATGCTCCACAGTTTCTTCTTAATTTACAAACAAATAAATCACTGTTTGACAGGAAATTTTTTGCAATCCTATGCTTTTCTTGTGGTGTTAGGGATGCATGATAGTAGATTTTTTGCCGATAACCAATATGCCGATAGTTTGAAAGTAGTTATTGCTAATACCGATATGCTATGCCTATATTTTCCCCACCTATTTACTTCTCCTTTGTCTTACAGTGATGACTAACTGGCGTATAAAGACACCTTCCTTCAGGCAAATAAGACAACGACCTCAACTTCATATGAAAATAAATACATTATGGGGGACCCATTCTGTGGTATTCATCTCAGACTGGAAGGAAGGGAGATGCAGTAATTTCCTCTGACGGAAGAGCATGGGGATTAAGGGGCTGGGGACAAAAGGGATTGTGATGCGAGAATGAATTGTGATGAAGGACCTCAGGCAGCAGGGGCGTGTGAGTGTGGTAATATAAAATGAAAGTCCCTGCTACTGAATGTTTTCTGATTCTGAGAGATGTGAGAGAGGGAATAAAGTTCATCTGTTCTGAATGCTTGACCTGGTTATTCCCTTCTCCACAACATATTATTTATTTTTAGTAACATGTTGAACAGAACTGTAAACCTTCGAGTTTTAATAGGCTTGGGGAATACATTACTGACTTTCATCACAACAGCCACAACCAGGCCAAGAGGAAACATGTACAGTAAATAAAGCAGCCTGTCCACAGGCATCATGTGAAAGTAAAGTGCCTTCACTATACAACTGTACAGGAAACAATTTGCACCAACATAAATAGTTAGTGTAATATTTCATCATCATCACAGCAGTCTGTCGTGGGCGACAATGACTGTTTCATTTAGGTCTGATCAGATTCCTCCACACAGCTCTGTCCTTAGCCTTCCACTGCAAGGAACTCCTGTCTGTGTCCAACTTCTTCAAGTTTCTTTTTACGCTGTCTTTAAATCTGATCCTTGGTCTACCCTGATTGCTTTTGCCCTCACATAACTGTGAGTAGAGTAACTGCCGAGGGAGATGCTGGCGGTCCATCCTCTCAACGTGTCCAAGCCATCTCAGGTTCATCTGAATTAGCATGGCCTCCATTGATGGTAGACCAGCTTGTTTCAACACTTCTATGTTGGTTATCTCGTCTTTCCATGAGATGTTCATTATGGCTCGAAGGTGTCTCATCATGTACGCGTGGAGTTTCTTCACTTGCACTCTGTAGACAGTCCAAGTTTCAGCACTGTACAATAGAGTAGCCAGTACTGTCTCTCTGTACACTTTGCATTTCACACGGATAGACACGTCAGTTGTTCCAGTCTCTCCCTCAAGTTTCCAAACACAGTGCTCGGTCTTCCCATTGTGAGAGATAGTTCATCCTCCAGCCTAGCATTCTCTGAAACAGTACTCCCTAGATACTTGAAAGTCTTGCACTTGACTAGTGGCTCTGTACCAATGCTGATCTCTTCTGGTACTGATGTTAATAATTGGAACTTTGGTGGTTGATAAAGGCACTCTGTCTTCTTGATGTTGATTTGGAGGCTGAAGTGGCTCGCTGCTCTTGCAAATGTCTCCACTAAAGATTGCATATCTTCCACGCTGTGTGCAACTAGAGCACTGTCATCGGCAAAGAGCATTTCTCTTACTACCTTTACTGATGTCTTACTCTTGGCTTTAAACTGTGCCACACTGAACAAGTCTGCTTCTTTCCTTGTTTGAATGTATACTCCTTCTGAATTGTCTTTAGAGGCCACCTCAAGCATGGCTGCCAGATATAGCGAGAAGAGTGTAGGTGCTAGCACACACCCTTGTTTCACCCCGTTGCTTACTGAAAAGTCTTTAGATACTGAACCACTCATTGCCACGTTTGCTTGCATGCCTGTATGGAGTGCCTCGATCAGGCTGACAAACTTCTCTGTACAACCATATTTCTTGAGTACCTGCCAAAGTCCTTGTCGCGAAACAGTATCGAAGGCTTTACTGAAGTCTATGAAGACTACATAAAGCAGCATGTTTTGTTCGATACACTTTTCTTGAACCTGTTTCAAGCAGAAAATCATGTCCATTGTGCTTCTTCCACTTCTAAAGTCGCACTGGGTTTCCGGTAGTACATTCTGCAAGATGTGGTCATTAAGTCTGTTGAGTAGCACACGTGAGAGAATCTTACCAACAGTGGCTAGCAGTGATATACCTTGGTAATTTCCATAATCTTTCCTGTCACCTTTCTTGAACAAAGGCACAATACTTGCATCCTTCCAGTCTTGAGATACTTTCTGGGCATCCCATATCTCTTGGATGAGCTTGTGCAGGCAGTTGGTCAGCTGAACTCCACCACATTTCCACACTTCTGCTGGAATTCCATCCCTTCCTGGAGCTTTACCATCCTGTGTTGTCCTGATAGCTGCCATTAGTTCAGCAAAATTTGGTGGTTCGTCCAGACTTGATACAGCTGGTCGCTGCACTAGAACTTCTTTAGCCTCTTCAGTGAGATCTCCAGGGTTGTTAAGTAGTTGGTCAAAGTGGTCTGCAAATCTGTCCAGGATCTTGTCTTTCTCCTGCAAAACTGTTTCACCATCAATAGCCTTTAGTTGGATCAATCCTCTTGGTTTAGGGCCGTTGATTTCTCTCTAACCTGTGAAGAATGTTTTCATGTCCTTTCTGTCTGCTGCAGTTTGAAGCTCCTCTGCTTTTTCATCCCACCAGTTGGACTTCATCTCTCTGGTGTACTTCTGTAGCTCACTCTGAGTCTTTGAGTATTTCTTCTTCTTCGACCTTGTGTTACACTGTAGGTTTTCCTGCCTAGCTGTATTCCTCGCTTCTAGTAGTTTGTTCAGGTGTTCATCATGCTTATCAAAACAATCTTGATGTTTCCTCTCAGGGTAGCCTAATACATCACTCACAGACTGATACACTGTATCCTTCAGTGTTGCCCATTTCTCTTCTATGTCATTCTCTGAGTTGTTGCTGTCCCAGTCTTTCAAGTTTTCATCCATTTCCTGTGTAAGTTCTTCCTGCTTCTTTTGCCCTTGCAGTGCACTAGTGTTTAGCTTCCATGGTGGCTTTGCACCCATCCTGCAGTGCTGTTTTGGTCTGCAAATCCTTAATCTAGATCTCAGCATAACATGATCAGTGCCACAGTCCGCACCTCTCATTGCTCTGGTGTCCAATACATCCCTTTTGTCTCTCTGCCTGACTATGATGTAGTCTAATAAGTGCCAGTGCTTGGATCTTGGGTGCATCCATGTCTTCTTGTGTGTGTCCTTGTGCTTAAATAGAGTGTTGGTTATCACAAGGTTGTACTCTGAACATAGTGCAAGTAGAAGTTCCCCATTAGCATTGCACTTGCCTACTCCATGACTGCCTAGCACTCCTTTCCATTTATCAGTGTCTGAACCAACTCTGGCATCAAAATCTCCAACGAGTATCAGCCTGTCATCAGTCGGTACATGCCTGATAGTCTCACGTAAATCACTGTAGAACTTTTCCTTCACCTCCTCTGTGTTGGTTATTGTTGGGGCATATACACTGATGAGTGTGGCATACATCTTCCGCTGTAGTGGGAGTCTCATAGTCATTATCCTGTCATTGATTGGCACCAGTTCCTCATCAAGCATTGCTGCTATCGCCTTTCTAACTGCAAAGCCCACTCCTGCTTCTCTCCTTTCTTGAGTTGATCTCCCACTCCAAAAGAAGATGTACCCATGGTCTTCCAAGCTGTCATATCCAGGTAATCTTGTTTCACTAAGTACAGCTATGTCTACATTGTACCTGTTCATTTCCAGGGCCACAAGTGCGGTCTGTCTTTCTGGGCGCTGTGATGTTGTTCTGTCCAACAGAGTGTGTACATTCCATTCTGTAACACACAAGGCTGCTGTTTTCCTCTTCTTTTGTCTTCCTGCTCCTAGCTTACTTTTCGCTGCCTGTCGGAGTTTGAACAGATCAGCGCGGACCTTGTAAGCCCAGGCAACGTCCGAGCCGGTATGGGTTGCTTTCTGACTGACCATTTCATGAAACTGCTTGCAAAGTATTTGAGTACTGCTAGCTTTTGCTGGACTAGCAGCACATTCTTGGCAGATAAAGGTATTATCAGTGGCAAGGACAAGCCAAGACAAACTGACTCCAGTGTCTGTTGCAGTGACTGACTAGATGATAGGTTTGTTTATCTCTGCTCTTTGTGTAGTGCATGTCATGATGCACCAACTGGCACAGTCCACCACAGACCTTGCGACAGATGTGTTTATCTGCCAGGATGTCCAGTCTCACCCCATGTAACTGGGAGTGGTCCACCACAGACCTGAGGCAGATATTGTTTTTAGTTCTGTCAGGATGCCCTGTTTCACCCTCCACGCCCTCGGAAGGACAGGGATGCCGGTTGAGTCACCGATGGCCCGACCCATGAGATAGGTAGTACCGGTTTTCATGGTTATCTGGTAGCAAGCAAGCCAATGCCTGACATGACAAAAAAGAAAGGAAAATAAAAGTGGGGGGATGTAAGTCTCAGTTAAAAGCTGCCAATTTCTGACCAAAAAAAGTGGAATTTTATGGGCAAGAAGCTGCAACTATAGCAAAAAGACAAAAAAGGTGTAAACTTCCAACTGTTTACAGCCTGAAACGCTGCAGATATAAGATTTGAGTAAAATACTGCAAGTTTAAGCTGTTTTTTTTTTAAACTGCAAACTCAAGAGTAAGAAAAGTTCTAAATTCATGAGGAAAAAGCTGCAAAATTATGAATAATAAAAAGCTGCAAATTTTCAAGTAAGAAGCTGCACATTTCTGAGTAAAATGGCTCTAATTCTGCAGGAAAATCCTGCAAATTTATGAGAAAAATCCTCACATTTACAAAAGAATGTTTCTAATTTACATGAAAAAAGGATGTGATAAATTGGCGTGTGTTGGCCATTTTTTTAAAAAAGACAGCCGTGAGGAGGAACTAAGCAGTGGTGTTCGGAGGTGTTAAATCCTGCAGATCTGCATTAATCAGCAGGGAAAAGGAGAAGAAGAGGAATAGGTGATCCCCAGCAGCAGAACTCATCCAGTTAACCCAGGAAGAGTAAACACATAACACCCCATGACACCCAACAGATCACCCCCCCATGACATCAGTGGGAACAGCTGGGCCAGACTTCACACCTCTGTCGATTTACATGTTCCCTTCTTTGGACAATTCAAACAGAGCTGCTGCTGAAATGGAAACCAAAGGGTTAAAGGGTGACGTGGCTTTATCAGCAGCACTGATTTCCCCCCCCCCCCCCCCCAACTGACCTGCTGGACAGGAACTAACAACTCCTCAGGCCTGTTAACACAATTTTAACAACAAAAGGACATGCAAAAGAATGAAGATTCCCTTTGATTTAACAGGATAATAGCGTGAATATTCTGGTCTGTGAATGAATAGAGCAGCCATGAGTGTTTCACGGAGCCACTTATTGAATTATAATGGTTAATCTAAGTCACAATTTCAGGAAACATAAACTTCAGGGGAAACTTAAACCCATGACACATCATGTTAAATTTTGCTGATTTTTCATTTTTTCCACTTTTCTTCCAGTCCTTATGGCCAATTTCTGATTGCTTTGAGTTTTTAAAACATCATTTTAAGAATAATGTTAAATGACTTAAAGTACATTTCTAACTACACTATATCATACAATATGCCATTTAACATACAATTTCATTTGATCGCATTTAGAGCTTAATCAAACAAGCAGAGTATTTGCAACTTACTTAATTAAGACTTGAACAAAAACAATCAATCTGAATGCAACTGGGAGCGTTTAAGAATAAAATCTTTGGATTCCTTAATGAAGTTCTGCCTGCAGATCACCTGCACTCAAACATTCCAAGTATCACTCGTGGGATGGACCAGATTCCATACAAAATGCTAAAAAAAATTTACTTTGGCTTCATCTTTAAGGGGTCGCTGTTCCAGTTAAAAGTCTCAAGTGTTGAATAGTCCACCTTTGTATAAAACAGCCAAGTCAGTATACCACGAAAGGCTCAAAGTTGCTAAGATAATCCAAAGGTTAAACCGGCAGTTAATGTCATTTAAGCCCTGCGTGGCTTCGACAATGTGGAACCGGCATTTCACTTTGCAAAGGATGGCAACAAGTTATTGCAAACAAGCAAGTTTAAAACACACATAATACTAAAGTTAAGAGTATTGCAAGAAGGAAAATAGTTTAATGTAAAACACAGCTGTCTTACCTTGAAATTGTTATGGTTCGAGCGCCGATCTCGTCCGTGCTCGAGCCATGCACTATTTTCGGCCATCTGACGGCTGTGTGCCCCTTTTGGCTCCCCGAGCCTTTATTGTGACAGCGCTCAGAGGGGCTTCCAGCTGTCAGACTTGACAGCTGAGCCACATTTTGCCTCATCAGCTGCTCTCCACTTAAGAGGGCAGCTGAGGACGAAAAGGCGCAGCAGTCTCGTCAAAAACTTCCCCTTATCAGACGTTAGCGAGCATCCCTCTGTTCGTGCGTTGACCATTCTTCTTCTGTGATCGTAAGTGTACCTCCTTATGTGTCCGTTATTCCCTGTCAGTGACTGTATTTCATTGTAGTGTGTTTTAGCCCCCCATGGCTTGTTATTTTGTTCCTTTTCTGTTCCTTTAATAAAACTGTGCAAACTCACCGGTGATTTGTGGTGTCTTATGATGGCTCGTGAGGGCCATCCTTGACAGAAATGTCCTTTACAAATGAAGAGACTCGAACTGAAGAAAAATCGTAATTCGAACCACCAACCCTCTGGTTGCTGGACAACTCACCCTGCGCACTCCGGGCTAACAAAGAAAGACCGGGCTAGCATAGATAAAAAGTTGGTCCAGTCTTAATCCGAATATTCCTACAGAGCCCTGGTTAATAAGAGACACACTATATACAGGAATAAACAGATAGAAACACTATATATATACACTACCGTTCAAAAGTTTGGGGTCTCCCAGACAATTTTGTGTTTTCCATGAAAAGTCACACTTTTATTTACCACCATGAGTTGTAAAATAAATAGAAAATATAGTCAATACATTGACAAGGTTAGAAATAATGATTTGTATTTGAAATAATATTTTTTTCCTTCAAACTTTGCTTTCGTCAAAGAATCCTCCATTTGCAGCAATTACAGCATTGCAGATCTTTGGCATTCTAGCTGTTAATTTGTGGAGGTAATCTGGAGAAATTTCACCCCACGCTTCTAGAAGCCCCTCCCACAAGTTGGATTGGCTGGATGGGCACTTCTTGCATACCACACGCTCAAACTGTTCCCACAACAGCTCAATGGGGTTTAGATCTGGTGACTGCGCTGGCCACTCCATTACAGATAGAATACCAGCTGCCTGCTTCTTCTCTAAATAGTTCTTGCACAATTTGGAGGTGTGCTTTGGGTCATTGTCATGTTGTAGGATGAAATTGGCTCCAATCAAGCACTGTCCACAGGGTATGGCATGGAATTGCAAAATGGAGTGATAGCCTTCCTTATTCAAAATCCCTTTTACCCTGAACAAATCCCCCACCTTACCAGCACCAAAGCAACCCCAGACCATCACGTTACCCCCACCTTGCTTGACAGATGGCGTCAAGCAATCTTCCAGCATCTTTTCAGTTGTTCTACGTCTCACAAATGTTCTTCTGTGTGATCTAAACACCTCAAACTTCGATTCGTCCGTCCATAACACTTTTTTCCAATCTTCCTCTGTCCAATGTCTGTGTTCTTTTGCCCACATTAATCTTTTTCTTTTATTGGCCAGTCTCAGATATGGCTTTTTCTTTGCCACTCTGCCCTGAAGGCTAACTAACTACTAACTAACTAACCTGCACTTATATAGCGCTTTTCTAGTCACAAAGACCACTCAAAGCGCTTTCATTAATACTAACCCTCTATTCTAAGGGCCTATAGGAAACAAATATCTAGGGACAATTTAGAACAGCCAATTAACCTAACATGCATGTTTTTGGCATGTGGGAGGAAACCGGAGAAATCCCGGAGTAAACCCACGCAACACGGGGAGAACATGCAAACTCCACACAAATCACTGTTGGTCGGGGGCTGGGATCGAACCCACGATCCCACGATCCCCACAATCCCCCGGCCAAGGGTAAACTGTGCTGCCGCAGTGCTAACCACTGCGCCACCGTGCAGCCAAGGCCAGCATCCCGGAGTTGCTTCTTCACTGTAGATGTTGACACTGGCGTTTTGCGGGTACTATTTAATGAAGCTGCCAGTTGAGGACCTGTGAGGCGTCTATTTCTCAAACTAGAGACTCTAATGTGCTTATCTTCTTGCTCAGTTGTGCAGCGGGGCCTCCCACTTCTCTTTCTACTCTGGTTAGACACTGTTTGTGCTGTTCTCTGAAGGGAGTAGTACACACCGTTGTAGGAAATCTTCAGTTTCCTGGCAACTTCTCACATGGACTAGCCTTCATTTCTAAGAACAAGAATAGACTGTCAAGTTTCACATGAAAGCTCTCTTTTTGTGGCCATTTTGAGCATTTAATCAACCCCCCAAATGTGATGCTCCAGATACTCAACCTGCTCAAAGGAAAGTCAGTTTTATAGCTTCTCTAACCAGCTAAACTGTTTTCAGCTGTGCTAACATGATTGCACAAGGGTTTTCTAATCATCCATTAGCCTTCTGACGCAATGAGCAAACACATTGTACCATTAGAACACTGGAGTGATAGTTGCTGGAAATGGGCCTCTATACACCTATGTAGATATTGCACCAAAAACCAGACATTTGCAGCTAGAATAGTCATTTTCCATATTAGCAATGTATAGAGTGTATTTCTGATTAGTTTAAAGTTACCTTCATTGAAAAAAACAGTGCTTTTCTTTCAAAAATAAGGAAATTTCTAAGTGACCCCAAACTTTTGAATGGTAGTGAATATAGCTATATTGTATGCTATATTGTAGCTATATACAGTGGGGAAAAAAGTATTTAGTCAGCCACCAATTGTGCAAGTTCTCCCACTTAAAAGATGAGAGAGGTTTCCAATTTTCATCATAGGTATACCTCAACTATGAGAGACAAAATGAGGAAAAAAATCCAGAAAGTCACATTGAAGGATTTTTAATGAATTAATTGGTAAATTCCTCGGTAAAATAAGTATTTGGTCAAAAACAAAAGTTCATCTCAATACTTTGTTATATACCCTTGTTGGCAATGACAGAGGTCAAACGTTTTCTGTAAGTCTTCACAAGGTTTTCACACACTGTTGCTGGTATTTTGGCCCATTCCTCCATGCAGATCTCCTCTAGAGCAATGATGTTTTGGGGCTGTCGCTGGGCAACATGGACTTTCAACTCCCTCCAAAGATTTTCGATGGGGTTGAGACATGGAGACTGGCTAGGCCACTCCAGGACCTTGAAATGCTTCTTACGAAGCCACTCCTTCGTTGCCTGGGCAGTGTGTTTGGGATCATTGTCATGCTGAAAGACCCAGCCACGTTTCATCTTCAATGCCCTTGCTGATGGAAGGAGGTTTTCACTCAAAATCTCACGATACATGTCCCCATTCATTCTTTCCTTTACACGGATCAGTTGTCCTGGTCCCTTTGCAGAAAAACAGCCCCAAAGCATGATGTTTCCACCCCCATGCTTCACAGTAGGTATGGTGTTCTTTCTCCTCCAAACACGACAAGTTGAGTTTTTACCAAAAAGTTCTATTTTGGTTTCATCTAATCATATGACATTCTCCCAATCCTCTTCTGGATCATCCAAATGCTCTCTAGCAAACTTCAGATGGGCCTGGACATGTACTGGCTTAAGCAGGGGGACACGTCTGGCACTGCAGGATTTGAGTCCCTGGCGGCGTAGTGTGTTACTGATGTAGCCTTTGTTACTTTGGTCCCAGCTCTCTGCAGGTCATTCACTAGGTCCCCCCGTGTGGTTCTGGGATTTTTGCTCACCATTCTCGTGATAATTTTGACCCCAAGGGGTGAGATCTTGCGTGGAGCCCCAGATCGAGGGAGATTATCAGTGGTCTTGTATGTCTTCCATTTTCTAATAATTGCTCCCACAGTTGATTTCTTCACACCAAGCAGCTTACCTATTGCAGATTCAGTCTCCCCAGCCTGGTGCAGGTCTACAGTTTTGTTTCTGGTGTCCTTTGACAGCTCTTTGGTCTTGGCCATAGTGGAGTTTGGAGTCTGACTGTTTGAAGTTGTGGACAGATGTCTTTTATACTGATAATGAGTCCAAACAGGTGCCATTAATACAGGTAATGAGTGGAGGACAGAGGAGCATCTTAAAGAAGTTACAGGTCTGTGAGAGCCAGAAATCTTGCTTGTTTGTAGGTGACCAAATACTTATTTTACCAAGGAATTTACCAATTAATTCATTAAAAATCTTTCAATGTGATTTTCTGGATTTTTTTTTCTCATTTTGTCTCTCATTGTTGAGGTATACCTATGATGAAAATTGGAGACCTCTCTCATCTTTTAAGTGGGAGAACTTGCACAATTGGTGGCTGACTAAATACTTTTTTGCCCCACTATATAGCTACAATGCTCCGCACTGTGTGTGTTTATATATTTATATATTTATTCCATCTAGCAACAATGCTCCATGCTGTGTGTGTTTATATATTGTGTCCCACAAAATGATATAATAAGGCACGGCGAAGTGAAGTTTAAAAGGGTGTTTTATTCATCCGCCATCATGGAACTCACTCCAGCACTGTGTAAGCATGCTAGAGCGAGCCCTCAGGCTCTCGTCAGCAAACAGGCAATGCGTGTGATCAAAAGCAGTAGTCATGCATGGCACATTAGCATCACAATACAGCAGGAAAGCATGGGACATTTACATGAGAGTCACGCATATCAAAAGCAGGATTACTGGCAGGAAGGAGGGCTGCCTAATGATATCAGTCCATAGATCTCATTGTTCTGCTAATTGCTCCAGCTGAGCGCTCTGCTTGTCCCAAAGGCTGTGGGGGTCACCCACACACACACCCCCAGAGGGCTCAGTTGTGGGCTGAGGCGTCGATCGTCCGGCTTTGGGAGCAGGCTGCGGGAAAAGTTCTGTGCCGGAGGAGGGAGAGGGAGGAGGGTGGGGGTAGCAAGTGCCGGCCCAGGACGGTGAAGTTGGCTGGGCCGCGCAAAAATTGCATGTGGATCCACGGTGTTGAGGGGCTGTCCCGTTGAACGTGGCAGAGATCCACAGTGGCTGTGAGAAGAAAAATTTGTCTCTGACTCGTCTCGCGGCTCAGTTCTGCGAGGCTGCGTAGCGGCTGTGAGAAAAAACAAAAGCTAAGGGACTTGGCGGGTTGGCTTTAGGTGCGGGCACAGCCCTAAAGCCCTCGGGGACAGCAGACGGCTGAATTCCCATTGTGCGCCGTGGCTGAGACCCATACAAAATCCTGTGTGCGGGCAGCGTGAGTGCTTCAGGTGTGAGAGCAGCCCTGAAGAGCCGTGTGCGCAGCAGCGGGGGACGATGTATAAGTCTGTAGAGCCAGCTTGTCTCTGGTGCGCGGCGCGCGCTGTGGCCACGTACCTTCCAGCTGCGCTGATCTCATGCAGGGCTTCTGTGCATGGCAGGTCCGCTGTTGCGAGGCGAATCAGGGTCAGAGAGCTTGATGGAGATCAACGTCGTCGGCGCCGATGGTCCTCCCTGTCTTGGATGTTGCTGTTGTTCGCTCGTTCCGGGTCATGCGGAGGAGCGGTGAGAGGGAGTAGACGATCTTTGTCCCTCGGCCGGTCCCAGCGTGGATGTGCAGATCCCAGGCAAGGGTCGCACAATGACGCTTTCTGCAGCTCTCCCAGTCGTGGATGATCTCCGAGAGAGTTCGCCTGGTGTCGGTTCTGCGTCGAGGTCTCCCGTGTGGCAGAAGGGAGGGCAGTCCATTTGCGTCAGGCTGCTGCGTTCGCTTGTCATCGGAGTCACCGCCAGGGTCTGCGTTCGTTCGTCGTCAGCGTGTTCTTTTCTTCGGGGTGGGTTTCTGGTTGGTTGTGGTCTCTTTTTATTCGTTGTTTGAGCATATCGTGGAGGCTACTTCTCTTTTTTTTGTTTATTTTCACTGTTGTGTCTTTTTCTTGTTGGGCTTTGTGAATTAACCCCTTGCACTCCGGGCAATTTTCCTAAAAATGCCAAAAAATAACGTGCCCAAAGTAAATCGAAAGCTGTTATTTAACCCTTTGCAGCATCTTCATGGGGTTGGTCTCATTTAAAAGAAAACACTTTGAATTTTTTGGCAAAAAAACCATAATCTCTCTACGTGCTCCGGCCACTGAGTTACAGTCATCTAAACATACTGAACTTGAAGAAAATAAATTTGAACAAAGTGTTTTTTTGGATACAAATGCTTGCAAATAACACACAGCTGTCCGATCCGGCTGGAAAATGCAACAGAAATGTAGAACCAAGTGTTATCAAGCTGAGATCCAAATTTGGTAACAATACCACAAAAAATGAATATTTTATACAGCTTTGTTCTCAGGTAGTTCCCAGGCGTTTTGGAACTGTGCCAAATGGCACAGTTTGGAAAAACGTCTGTAACTTTTGAATAATTCAATGTAGAATCTTCATTTTGGGCTCTAATGAAAGGTCACACTCAGGGCTGCATCTGTGTGTGTGTGGGGGGGTCCCCCCCTGCTACAAAAGATGGAGTTCGGCCCTCGCTACATGATGGATTACACTCCTTGCATGTTTTCACAGCGGCTCCCCCCCCCCTCGCTACTGTGTGTGTGGGGGGGAGGGGGGGTTGTCCCCCCCCTCGCTACAGAAGACGGCCATCGCTACATGAAGGAATAGACTCATATGCTTCCCCCCGCAGACCGGGGGGCGTTCGGACCGTGAATCCCCCCCCCCCGCTCCTCTTCTGCAGCGGGGGGGGGGGGGGCGTTCACGGTCCGAACACGTCAAATGAACCATTTATCGCGGCGCACGCACTTCATACTTCATGCGCAGTACAGTTGTAATTTACCGATCGGTCAAAAGTCATTTTTGGATTACAGTTTTCAGGGAGAAATAATAATTTAGCTTATAACACCTTACCTCTTCACAGCAGCAGAGTCCTGGAGAACTTCTCTTCCCCATTGTCAGACAAACGCGACGCTGGTCCGCTCGTGGATCCCGATCAAAACATAATTCCAATATTGCGGTTTTGGTGAATGATTTACGACCTTTGTCGTCGGCCTCCGTTGGTCTATGATGACGGAAGAGAATCCTAAACGTCTATTCTGCTGGGTGGTCTCCATGCTGTGGGGTCTGTAGCAGATTCGTCCAGCATCCTTTGTTTTCATCTGCTGCAGCAGTAAATCTCTCTTCACCCAGCCTGAATTTCTGTGCTTCAATTGGCTCCTGCATTCACAGTAGGCGGGTCCTCCTTCCTAGGTTTTCATTCATTGGCTCTTCAAGGTTTCAGAAACCCAATTCAAGGCTCTTATTAGTCGAATGAGAGGTCAATCAGATGAACTAATCTGTTCACGGCTGTGTCTGCAGTTTTTTTTTTAGTGGCGCTTGGACGCCACTACATCACCATCACCACCTACATCACCACAATCTGGACTATGCATCCGAGTGCGCACGAGGGCGCAGGAGTGCGCCCTCATGCGTCCTAGGACGTAGAGACTTGCCCGCCCGCGGAACAACGGAGCGCAAGTGGTTAATGTCGTAGTCTAGTCCTTGAATGGAGGGAAAAATGTTGGCATAATCAATACTTGTTTTCGCCACTGTATTCAGGCTTTGTGAGCTACAGTAATCATAAAAACAGTCCTCAAAAACCTGGAGGGACTGAATATGGCATCACAGTAATTCAGTCATAGTTGATGCCTGAGGACATCACCATGGTAGAATATTCATTATACTGCATGACGTCAAGTGTAATGTTGCTTTTACGCAACAATTCCATCCATCCATCCATCTATCTTCTTCCGCTTAATCCTTTTCGGGTCGCGGGGGGGCTGGAGCCTATCCCAGCATCTCTGGGCAAGAGGCAGGGTACACCCTGGACAGATCGCCAGTCCATCACAGGGCCAACACAGAGAGACAGACAGCCATTCACTCTCACAGTCATACCTAAGGACAATTTAAAATCCCCAGTTTGATGCCAATTAACCTAACTTGCATGTTCTCCCCGTGTCTGTGTGGGTTTACTCTGGGATTTCTCCGGTTTCCTCCCACATGCCAAAAACACAACAATTCCACAAATGTAAATTCTAGGTTGACAGGTATTTCTCGGTGGATTGTCCTCTCTGGGTTGGGGTTGAGCTATAGCCACAAGTGGTGTTCAAGTATCTCGGGGTGTTATTCACTAATAAAGGGAGAATGCAGCGGGAGATTGACACAAGGATTGGACCAGCATCTGCAATGATATGGACATTGTACCAGTCTGTTGTGGTGAAGAGGGAGCTGAGCTCTAAAGCAAGTCTGTCAATTTACCGTTCCATCTATGTTCCTCGTCTCACCTGTCTGTGGTCATGAACTTTAGGTAGTGATCAGAAGAATGAGATCACAGATACAAGTGACTGAAATGAGCTTTCTCCATGGAGTGACTGGACTCACTCTTAAGGTGTGTTCACACCAAATGCGAACGGGTGACGCGAATCCATACAAAGTGAATGGGAAGACGCGAGTACACGCGAATTTGTGCACACATGCATCAGCGCATTAGCTAGCTAGCAGCTAGCTGCTAGCTTTGACATTCTGCTGTCACCGGAGTAAAAGTATCACCACTGCAGAGTAAACTACTTTGAAAATGAAACTCACTCACCGGGAGACAGGAGGACCGGGAACTCTTCAGCTGAATTGGGATTTTGGAGTTCGTTACCCACGGTTTCCAGTCACGGACGTCCTAGCAAGCTGGCACGTCAGTGTGTGTTCAGACACACGGGGTGCGTGTGTGTGCGTGTGTGTGTGTGTGTGTGTGTGTGTGTGTGTGTGTGTGTGTGTGTGTGTGTGTGTGTGTGTGTGTGTGTATTTTTTTTCTGATAAAAATGTAAGTTAACATTCACATAAATGTTAAGAATTTACACTTTGTCTGACAACAGTTCCCCCCTAAATATTCTTTAATCAGCGCTGTGTACAGTTGGAACCAGAAATTTACATGCACTGTATAAAAAGACACATACATACATGCCTTTAAACTAGAAGACCCAGACATTAGCCCTCTTGTGGCCACTTGATGGTCCCCCTATGGGTTTTCTAGCCAAAAAAGGCCAAATGGCCCCTTTCTGGGACTTCTAGTGTTAACACCATCCAGCCACTGCTGCTGGGTGAGAAGCTGCGGGTGATGGGGGTTGATAGCTCTGTGAACTCCTGGATTACTGACTACCTGACAGGCAGACCACAGTTTGTACGGCTGGGCAATGTCTTGTCTGGAGTGGTGGCTAGTGATACGGGAGCTCCACAGGGGACTGTGCTCTCTCCTTTTCTTGTTACCTTATACACCACTGACTTTCAGTACAACGCTGAGTCATGCCACCTGCAGAAATTCTCTGATGACTCAGCTGTTGTGGGATGTATAAGAGGAGGAGAGGAGGGGGAGTACAGGGCACTGGTAGACAGATTTGTGGAGTGGATGGAGCAGAATCAGCTGAGGTTGAATGTCAGCAAGACCAGAGAGATGGTGATTGACTTCAGGAAGAGGAAGATGCCTTCTCAGCCACTACAGATTGGGGGGAGGATGTGGGAGTGGTTGAGGACTACAAATATCTGGGTGTCAGGATCAGCACCAGGTTGGACTGGAGATCCAACACCGATGCTGCACACAAGAAGGGGATGAGCAGACTCTACTTCCTGAGAAAGCTGAGATCCTTCAACGTGTGCAGCAGGGTGCTGGAGCTTTTCTACAGACCATTGTCGCCAGCGCCATCTTCTTTGCTGCTGTCTGTTGGGGTAGCAGTATTAGGGCCAGAGATACCAACAGACTTGACTTGACTTGACAAGATTATCAAGAGGGCTGGCTCTGTAACTGGTCTCAGACCGGAGACCTTTGAGACAGTAGTGGAGAGGAGAACACTAAATAAACTGTGATCCATCATGGACAATCCTGATCACCCCCTCCACCACACACTAGATAGACAGTGATGTCATGCGGTGACCCTTGCGGATCACCATAAGACGCCAAGATTCCACTGGTGAGTTTTGCAATGATGGTAATTTATTAAAACAACAAGACAAGACAAGACTATGAGCTGCTCAAGGCAAAAACACACATTAAGCAATACAAGGGCTCGTAGGGCTAACCCCAGCCACTACGAGCTAAACTATGACAAGACCAAAGAACACAAACCTGACATGAAGGTCTAACGAGGTTTAGACCACCTGACGATGTCTGATGAGGATAGTTTGACGATACTCCTGCGATTTAACTGCCACTAGTGCCCGCCTTATAAAGGCGAATACTAACGAGCAGTAATGACAAACAGCTGACCAACCTTTACAGGCGGAAGCCCTACCGAGCGCCTTCACAATAAGAGCCCGGTGAGGCCAGAATACAACCCACAGCTGTCAAGGCCGGCAGCGAGCTGTGCTTAGCCCGAGCGCGGACAGAACCCAGCGCTCGGGTCATAACAGTACCCTCCCTCCAAGGGCAGGCTCAGAACGCCCAAGGACCACCCTGCCCCCCCCCACCCCCCATGGTGGGTGGCTGGGGGTAGGTGCGGAGGGAGAAAGACCAAACCCAGAAACAAACAAAACCCGGCAAGAACAACTAAATACAGGACAGTGACAAGAATACCAACTTCTCAGATTAAATCAAATGTTCGACTAACAATCACAAAAAATTGCACAGGATAACATGGACAAAACAAAAAAACCAGAATCACTGGGTCAGAAAAACTAAATACAGGACAGCACGAGAAAATTACATCTTGACCCACGTTACACAAGAAAATGACTTCCCACCTGTGTGAATTCTCATGAGAGTTTTCAAAAAACTGTCAGGAATCTCTGAAAACACTCAGAATATGATCGTATATTAGTTCGTTACCTCAATAAAGATTTGAGACACAAGAATATTCTATTAAGAGTTTTTACTTGTATATATTGTATACAAGGAGCACGAACCTCAGGTTGCAGGAGGTCAGTACTGAAGACTGCCTTCAATGAGCAAGCTTATATACAAGAAGCAGTTGCAACATACAAACGGAAGCAGGACAAAGCGGTTTCAGCTGAATACATCACGGACAAAAGAGTGTAACAGGTTTGGCACATCATTAACAGCTTGAAAGGATGAAGCAACCTGTTCCTTCTCTCGCTATACAGGGGGTATGTCAGTATCAGTACATTTCCGCCAGAACTGGCTCCCTGCATGCAACCTCAGTATTCTTCCAGTAGAACTCGCTCCGCAGGGGGCTCTTCGTGTCCTCTTGCTCCACAGGGGGCTGCCTGTACCTTTCCGGCAGAACTGGCTTCCTGCATTCAGTCTTAGTGTTAATCCAGAGGAACACGCTTCTCCGGTACTTTTCCACAATTCTACACTTGTATAAGGCTTAGACATTTAAAATGATAACATGTGTGTACATTTTTCTGACAATTCCCTCCTGTTTTATTTTATCATTGTTGTATTCACCTGCAAACATCAGTACAATGTATCTTCTCATTTTCTACATTGTCATCATTGAGCATCACTTCCAAATCTAAACAGTATTTCTGTCATCACAATCACCATCACTTCGTTGTCTCAAGGCAGTATATTGTACAGGAACTTCCCTTTGGAGCACAACAGATTGTAACATGAAAGGTCCCAATTTTGTGGCACATCCTTCAAGCCATTCAAGTGTTGTTGCAGTCCTCTCAGCCAATCGATTATGCCTCCTTTCTCTCAGTGAGGTCCTCCAAGGCCCAAAATACATCATTCATTCTGTGACTCAAATAGGCCACTCCAAATGAGGGGAATGCTGTCATAGGCTGTCGTCTCCCTCTTGGTTATCAAGTTGGCGTCGGGGGAAGTGATCCATATTATTCCTGCAAACACACCTGTCACACCAGCAGCAAGTAGCAGTGCCTTCATTTTTACTTCCACCTGAGAGCGTACCCCTGCAGGCCTCTGTCTTCACCAGGTTTGAGACGGCCGTGTCCTTAAAAGGACATGCCCCCTTTGTAACTGGACTTACTCAGGGAAGCAGGTTAGTTCACGTACAGGCACTTTTAGTCTCTTCACGTGTGAAAGGTGGATCCAGGATGGTCGTTCAGCGACCCTTACTGAGTCCCAATGCTGCTGGTGATGATTTTTCATGAAGATAAAGTCACCAGGCTGCAGTGGGTTGATCACTTCCTCCTGTGGAGTGGAGAGAGCTCTAACAGAATCAATGTATTTGTGTGGTATTAGTAATGACAGACCCGGCAGTCCATAAGGGCAGTGAAAAGCACAGTCCCGTTTTCTTACCTGGGATGGTATTAATTGTTTAGTTTCACTATCTTAAGAGCTTCAGGCCACGTAATGGCCTTACCATTCGTGGTTTTTGCCAGCATTTGTCTGATTGTCTGCATAAATGATCTCTGGTATTCCAAAAGTTGGGAATATACTATTTTGCAAAAGCCTTACAGAAAAACTTTTGCATCTGCCTTAGCAGTAGGATGTATTTCTGTCAATTTTGTGAATGTGTCAATGAGAACAAGGCAGTGTTGGAGTTGACCCACTATAAAATCCATGCACCATTGAGAAAAGGGTGCTTTTGGTAGTGGAAAACTCTTCTGTCTAGTTCTTATTGCACCTTGGGCATTATTTTGACTGCAAACTTTTTCATTTCTTTTAGAATTCCTGGACAGAAGAAGTGTTTTTCAGCTATCTTAATCATATCCCTCCTGTTGGCACATCGTGCCATCCAGTGGTGCAGTGAGGGAGGGAGAACAATTTTGTCATTGGCATTGCAGTAAAGTTTGTTGGCATTTAAGTATGTGTGGGGTGGCATAGTCATGTTTTTCAGCTCATACTAGCATGCAAATTTCCTTGTGGGCCCTGAAGTAGTGCGTACAGTGGAGCCGTGTCATGAGAGGTTTGGCAACCACTGGCGGCAGTAGTTCAGGGTACCTAATAATGCCTTTTTTGTTGTAAAGTTGCCACTTTTTCACATGAATTTGCTACTTATTTTCATAAATCTGCAACTTTTTTCTCATAAATTTTATTTTGTCTTGTAAACATGTAACTTTTCTCCTCATAAATTCACACATTTTTTCATCATAAATCTACAACTTTTTTGTTGTAAATTTATGACTTTCTTTTAAATTTGCTGATTAAGTTTGCTTTTTTTGTCTGTGGCAAAGGTAAGTTTTGAATGGTCTTTATTCTATCTGGTTCCATTGTTTTCCCGTCGGCAATAAGCATATGGTCAGGGAATTTAACCTCAGGTTGACAAAACTGCAGTTTTTTTCTTGCCACATTTTAGTCCATGTTCACACAGGAAGTGCAGCAGGGCCAAAGAGTCCTGTCGACATTGTTCCTCAGTGGGGGAGGCAACCAAAATGTCATCCACATATAATATAATTTTGGAACCGGCTGGTGGGCTAGGTTTGGCCATTACAGCAGTCATTTCCTGTGTGAAAATGGTCGGACTTTCACAATAACCTTGAGGTAATCTGGTGTATGCATATCTTTTTCCCTCAGACGTAAATGCAAACTAAAACTGGCTTTCTTCATGCACAGGGATAGTAAAAAATGCATTACTCAAATCTACCACAGAGAAAATGGATGAATCGTGACCCAAAGGGTCATGACCACTTGTAAAGGCGTCATAAATAGTCCTGTGGATTGTGAGTATTGCACATTTTGCTTAGGAGTTTTCACCCAATCGGTTACATAATTTGCCTTCTCAACCATTTGTCCACAAGCAGCCCAAAAGTAATTGTCTGGTCCCCATAGGGACATGTGAGGTGGAGTGTTAACATCGTGCAAGGAGGTAACATCTTCGGGCAATTTCACCGACAGTGCAGCTGCTCCTTGTTCACTGAAAATCAAATTGTCCATCTGCACTGTGATCTGCACTATGTCATACAATTTGTCAGCCAAGGCACAATCAAAAAATTCAAAACATCTGATGTCGTGACTGCTGCACTGTCTTCTTTTAAGTCATAGCCAAACACTGTGCCTCACCCTTGATCATTAGGTTTGCCAGAAATGTCTGCTCTGTTCTTAAAATGGTATAATCATCTTTTAATTTATATAGAAAATCTTTTAGAAAGGATAAAACAAGTCATTATCAGTTATTGATAATTTTTATGTATTACCTATTTTTCTGAGTATTGCTAATTGTTTGCTAATTAATTCCCTTGATACCCCCTGTTTTGATACATGGAGACACACATGCAGCAAAGTTACAGGGTATTTGCTTGATTCTTCTGCTGAAAGGAAGTGTGCTACCATTTTTAATTTTAGATAAAATTTGTGGGTAGCCCAGTTCCCTCAAAAATAAGTTTTCAATAATCATAGCCCCATTTGTGACATCTCTTGAACTCGCTTACAAATTCCATTTAAGAAAAACAAAATAACCATCTGTGCATTTTCGATATGCTTCAGCATTGACAAATAAAATCAGTTTGTCCAGTTGAACACAGACGGGTTGAATTTGAATAAATGAATAAAAGTTGCATTGTGGAGAATGTGTTCAAGGATGAGGCTGAGTTTGTTACTCAGATTCAGCTTTATTCACAGAGCACATCTCCACCAAGTCTCAAAGCAAATCAAGAGGAAGTTTTCATCTCACATCAGGGGTTTTATACCCCGGGCACGAAACAGCAGTCACATGGTGTTTAATCAAACATACAGTCACAAAGTAACCCCCTTTGATCTCACGCCATTGTCCTCTAGTCTCTGTGGCCTGGAAATCTTCCCCGGTCGTCTCCCAGACACAAAGGACGAATCTCACACTCCTCTGTTGAATCCCAGAGTCTCAGTCCTCTTTGTTCCATGAGACGTGAAGCACACAATACACATACAGCAACACCATTGTGGGGAATATGTAACCAACATATGCGCCACAGCGTCACACTCTTTCAGTCAACGGAAAGGTGGACGTTTTGCCTAATTAGAATTTGATTCACATTTTTTCCTTGAATGCCTCATTTTATATATTCCTTGGTAAATTGTGGAGTGAATGTAATTTACCCTGACCCAGCTTGGCCACCGCCGAATCAGGAAAAACACATTCCTCATTACTGTCATATTCCTGAAATATGACGTATCATATATCACATATATTACATATCACACCATTACGTGGTGAGTAACATCAAATGCATACCCTCTGTTGGGGAGGAACATAACTGGGGTGTTAGATTGACTTTAAGTAACCGAGTATATAGTAAGGCTATAATCTTCGCTGTAAGTGTTTGCCCATTACTAGATAAATGTTAATATTCACAATTAAGGAAATGCACTGAAAGAATGGACACCTAATGCCTCATTGCTGCTTTAAGTCCTTGGAAACATTTAAGACTGCTGCCTGCATTTGTGCCTTCTTCCTGGCACTCTTAGCCAAAAATTTAATTTATTTATTGTTGGTTTTCTGTTTGTTTGGTTTTTAAAGCTCCAGCTTCAAATCTTATGTGGATCTTTATTTTTCTTTGGTTACACATGCTCTGCTTTCATTTCTTTTTCCATTTCCATCTCAACATCAGAAATATTTTCTACACTTGCTAAACCCACCGTTCTTCTTCTCTTCCCCTACGTACTTTTTCCATCAGAAACACTCACTCAATTCGTTTCCATCCACTATCCATCTGTGTACAAGACTTCACCTTTCCCTGGACTAGCTGATGAAACATCTCACATCTATAATCTCTTTCAGTATTAAAACTTCCTTCATCCATCTGGTCTCTGTTCTCTTCAGCCTTCATCAACATTCTGTTACCACCTGTTTGTCTTATTCATGATTCACTGTCCCGTCGTTCATACTACTGACTACTGTCCACAGCTAATGCTCCATGCAAGATCCTGAACATAAGAGTGATCGGTTTCATTCTGGAAAGTCAGCTTTATACCAAACCAACATGGCTCAATTCAAAATTCTGTTTTGTGACAAAACTCATCTCTTGATTTCTACCCTGGCATTGGGTGCCTTTCCTTTTGAATTTGTTTTGGAATTAAATAATGCCTCTGGGTCTGAACATCTGCCTTTCACGGAATGTATTAAAATAAGACATCTGCTGGTTGGCCTGAAAATTAAAGTTAACAGAGTCATCTGTATCTTGGTGTGGTGGAGTCTTGTCTTTTTCTCCTGAACAGATAACTCCATATGAGCTAACACCATGCCTACAAAACTATAACCTGGTGAGAAGAGTACAGTTGCACTTTCTAGAAATTCCTTAATTTTCTCACTACCTTCAGGCTCCCCCTGGTTGGGGGGGGGGCTGTTTTCACATTCTGCAAACATTCCTCTGTCCTGCATTTGTTTGGCCCATCTGGCAAATCTCTTCCTTCCTTTCTTTTGATCTATGACTGGGACCTTTGTCTGATAATCCATAGCCTCTGGCAGATCATATGCACAGACACATTAATTATCAATCTCTTTTGAACCTCTGTGCTCTAAATCTCACATTGTCACACGTCAGTCCTTCCTATAAAGTGCACTGTCATGCTTCAGTCAAAGAAAAAGGTCAGTTACAGCACTTCAAAACCTGCTCCTTCAGCCTCTGAGGCAAAAAGGGGACACAGAGAGAGAGAGAGAGAGCTGCTCCTTCAGCATCCCCTCCTTTCACATTTACTGTTCATGCTTCTATTTTTTACAGAGCAAGCCTGTCGCTTGCCTCTCTGATCATTCTGAAATGTTCTTCTACCTCTACATGGTATCCTGCCTCCAAATCCACCTCTTTGACCAAACCTGCAATCACGGGCCCAGTGACCAGGTTTGCCACAGTTAAAACAAACATCCCAATTTCCATCATTCACTTGCATTGACCTGCCTCTCTTGGGTCTAACCCCACAGAGTTATTGAAAAAATAAAAACCCAAAACCTTGTAAAAGTACCCATATTTAGACCACTTTCTTCACAGATCAACCACACACACACAAACAGAGAACAGAGGAGTTTTGTTCTCTCTACACTGTCGCTGCCTCTATCTAAGGCTCACACACAAAGAATAGATAAAATAACTGTTTCTCATTGTCCATTTTAACGTTATCCGGTTTTGTTGCCATTTAATCCGTCCGTCTTTAAATATTATGGTCTAATTATTATGATTTTATTTGCTTCCTCCTTTTCCCAACCTCTTGGGCTTCTTTTAATAATTTGCTGTATGGACCCTCCTTAGGATCGTGGCATTGATAAGTTGGGGGAGGATTATCTTTTTCATTTAATAATGGTTCGATGCTCGGTTGGATTTGATATTTATCCTTTTTTGTTATAAATTTTTCCGTTGACGCTAAGACTGTGCATTCATCCACATCCGGTGTGGGTTTAAAGGAATAATCTTTTTCCCCATTTGTTTAAATATTTATTAGGATCCTTCACTTGATCATGTTCTCTTAGTTTGTCATTGTAATTTTTTATCGTACGGCAAGCAGTTTCCTCTTTTTTCTTTTGCTTATTTTTTGCTTTATTTGTTTTTCCTGTACAGTTACCCTTTTTTTTTTATATATATATATATATATATATAGTCAGGAACGTTGTCAGTCCGCCCACTGCAACACTATTACTGCCCAATAGGTGCGCTCACCTTTCACTGGAACTAGATGCTCACGCAGCTTTTAAAATGCGCTCACCTTTCGCTAGATGCTCACGCTTTTTTTCCTTTTTTTTTTTTTTTTTTTTAGAATGCGCTCACCTTTCGCTGGGACTAGATGCTCACGCTTCTAGGATGCGCTCACCTTTCGCTCGAACTAGATGCTCACGCAACCTGTATTAGGACTCCTGTAATTTCTTACAGGATCATTACCTGGTATGATCAGATAGGAAAAATATATAGGATGCCGCCTTATATTACCATTACTTAGCTAAAGCTTGACCTATAAGTCAATACACAGCACCTTTTACTTTTCTTTTCCTTTTTTGAAACCTGACTCTTCGGCCGGAAAACAACACAATTGGGACTTTAACCCGAACAAAACCTTTTTTTTTTTTCGTTGCAACTACTCGTCCGCACGCTTCGTACACGCGCTTCACTCTCTTATTGCGTTAGTCACTCGTGGTTGGGTTTAGGAGGATCTTGTAACATATTTAGGAGCGCATCCTATTTTACTTTAGTAATATGTTGGAGCGGCCTATTTCATATTAGTAATATTTTTAGGAGCGCATCCAATTTTTCATATTGAAGCGGCCTATTTTTATTAGTAATATATTTAGGAGCGCATCCCATTTACATTAGTAACATATTGGAGCGGCCTATTTTACGTTACTCACTCAAGGCTGGATTTGGGAGGATCTTCTAACGCATATAGTGTATACTATATCCTTTTTCTTTAATAATAAAAAGAGCAAACAGGAACCCCCACGGCCCCCGGCGATGATGCGCAGGGGCGGTGACTCAGTGGAGGGGAAAGAAGGCAAGGATGAGCCTATAATCCATCTGATGGCGAAAGGTCTGCAGCTCCTCCCCCGTCCGTGGACCACACCGGTGCTGCACCTCCGCTGGACCCCGCTTGGGTCCCAGCTGCACCCAAGTCAAGCCCCGATTGGGCCAGAACCACACCTGCGGTGGACCCTGATTGGGCCTCTGGCGCACCCACGTCGGACCCCGATTGGGCCAGAACTGCACCTGCAGTGTACCCCAATCGGGCCTCTGGTGCACCCACGTCAGACCCCGATTGGGCCAGAACCGCACCTGCTGTGGACCCCGATTGGGCCTCTGGCGCACCCACATCGGACCCTGATTGGGCCAGAACCGCACCTGCGGTGGACCCCAAATCAGCCTCTGGTGCACCCACGTCAGACCCCAATTGGGCCACAGCAGCCTCCACGACGGACCCCGACTGGGTCGGTGCAGCTCTGCTGACAATCTCCACCCCCAAACCTGGGACCTCCAACCCAGTGACTCCGACTGGTTCCATGCCGGCAACACTGCAACGAGGCTCACAAACAAGAAGGAAACCAGGATTAGAATCACCGGTAGCAACAGAACCCAGCGAGACGAGCTCGGGCGCAGCAGACGGCTGCTCCTCACTCACCTCCCCGAGAGGCAGGCAAAAATGCTCCAAAACAGGGGACAGAGATACAAGAGGGAGCACTTGCCTGCACTCGGGTTCTGTTGCCACCCAGGACTTCGACGATCCAGGTTCAGGGCGGCGACTCTCGTCAGCAGGCTCCAACTCAGCTGCGTCGGGCTCCGCAGCTGGCAAGATGTCGTCTGCAGCCTGAGGTTCCTCCCGCGCTGCTGTCCACGCCGTTGACCCGATGGCGTGGGGGCAGGGGACACTCGACCCACTGGCTCAGACCGCTCCGGCGAGGAGACGTGGGGATGCTTCATCATCGGCTCAGGCTCCGGGCCGCAGTCCGCTCTTCTCCTCCATCCACGACGTGGCTGCAGGGCCGGATCCAGGCTTTCCAGCACTGCAGGCCCCCTCTTCATCCGACGACGTTAGCCTGGCGTCGCGGACCGCTCAACAGGAGGGGACACAGAGGCAGCAGGTTTAGTTATTATCACTACAGCAGGTGGAGGGAGCTTGGGGGCTGCGGACCCGGAACTCCGCCCCCAGGAGTCAGACAAGGCAGGTTACAATTATGGTGTAATAAGTTAACTTGCACTTGCCTTTCTCCTGGAGGAAAGATGGTTCCTGCTGTAAGGGATGCTGTTCCTCCTTCTCCCCGCTGGATGGTGACAGAGGGTCCCCTGGAAGGACGAGGTGGAGCCACTCTCAGAGGCTCGCTGACGGGCTTCGCCGGCAGTGGGTCCAGTCGGGGATTCTGCCAAGGTTCTCTTTGGCCGTGGCGCCAACGTCGTCGACGACCTCCAGATGGCGCGACCTCCTGGACCGGGTCAGGGACAGGAACCCAACACGGGGAGCGAGGATGCCTCCTCCTCTGCTTCCTGCTTTCCTCCTCCTCCAGCCCGCGGAGTATCTCGTGCTGCGTGTCGAGTTCATCTCTCCTCGTCATCACCTCCGGGTGATCGTAGTAGTGGAGAGGAAGGTTGTCCAGGAGAACCTCTGCATAGTCCAGGTGCCAGCGCATATAGCTGGAGTTGACGTCAAAGGTAGCGGCGAGGAGCGTCCCATCGACGTACTCCAGCGCGCTCGCTAACTCTTTGCCCAGGTGCCGACCGCGGCACCTGGATGACGGCGTTCTCCCAGCAAATGACACCCAGACAGGGAAGAACAATAGTCCAATTACAGCAAAAACTCACGGTGAAAAAGGCATCTCGGAGTGGCGTCTCCGTTTAGACGTCTGGCAGGAGTATACTGTCATGCGGTGACCCTCGCGGATCACCATAAGACACCAAGAGGCCACCGGTGAGTTTTGCAATGATGGTAATTTATTAAAACAACAAGACAAGACAAGACTATGAGCCCCTCAGAGCAAAAACACACATTAAGCAATACAAGGGCTCGTAGGGCTAACCCCAGCCACTACGAGCTAAACTATGACAAGACCAAAGAACACGAACCTGACATGAAGGTCTAACAAGGTTTAGACCACCTGACAATGTCTGACGAGGATAGTTTGACGATACTCCTGCGATTTAACTGCCGCTAGTGCCCGCCTTATAAAGGCGAATACTAACAAGCAGTAATGACAAACAGCTGACCAACCTTGACAGGCAGAAGCCCCACTGAGCGCCTTCACAATAAGAGCCCGGTGAGGCCAGAATACAACCCACAGCTGTCAAGGCCAGCAGCGAGCTGTGCTTAGCCCGAGCGCAAACAGAACCCAGCGCTCGGGTCGTAACAAGTGAAGCACTTTCTCCAGTAGCCTGCTACAGCTTCGTTGTCGAACGGCCAGGTACAGGAAATCTTTCCTGCCACATGCAATTTCACTGTACAATAACTCACTATGATGTTGTATTCTGGTCATAATAATGCTGCCACACTGCACCTTACAGATTAACTGGTACCTCACATTTCACTCTGCTCCTGATAGTCCTTCTTTGTGCAATGGGATGATTCATGTGTATATATGGGTCATCATAGTATATTAAGCTATGATGTATATAGGTTTTCTATAGTCGTGTTAGTTTTATTTTCCATGGGTAATCCGTTTGTCATGTGTGTGTTTCTGTTGTTTGGTTGTCTACTGTCATGCTGCTGTTACACTGTAATTTCCCAGTTTGGGATCAATAAAGTACATCTATCTATCTATCTATCTATCTATCTATCTATCTATCTATACAGTAACCTTTTTTTCTCACTGAGATTAAATTAGACTAAAGTTTTCCTGTTTTAGGTCAGTTAGAATTGCCAAAATTTCTGTTTGCTAAATAATTTTATATTCGATGAACAATTTTTTAGAGAATTTTCTATGACTTCCTTCAAAGTCAGAAGTTTACATACAATAAGATTACTATGCCTTTAAACAATTTTGGAAAGCCCAGATGATGATGTCATTGCTCTGAAAGCTTCTGCCACACCTGTGGATGTAATTTAACGCATGCCTCAAACACATTGCTTCTTGTTTGACATCATGATAAAATAAAAAGAAATCAGCCTGTCATGAGGCTGAGCGCGGTGTGTCACCGGGCTCAGGCTCTTAATGTATTTCCGAATATTTTCTGTATTTGTCCAGTGTTGTGTTATTTTCATCTATGTTGGTTTATGATGTCTCTGGTGGTTTATTGTTCTGCTAGTTATTTATGTTCTTAGCACTATTATTCTTTTGTCAATTTCTGTAGTTTAGGAGTTATATTTTGTTTTTCTGTGACATGAGTGCCCTACCTCCTCTTCCAGACACTCCCACCCTGTCAGCTGCTCACTGTCTGTTCTCTAGTCATCTCAGCTGTGAGTAGTTGCGTAATTAAGTCACCTGCTCGCTCATGCTCCCCGCACCTGCGGTCTATTGTTTCATCTGGTTCCCCTGCTATTTAAAGAACGTCATGTTGTTTTCTCACTGTGGCAGTCTTTGTTAAAATTCTCTTCCTCATTGCTACTAGAGCCCAAATCTTGCTCTGGTGAGTTTGTCTCAAATCATCTCAGTCTGTAAGGTTTTTTTTCTCAGTGTCTGTTCTTGGACTTTGTGTTGTGCACTTTTTGGGACTTGTGTTTTTTTTGTGTGTAATAAATTCCACTAACTGCAGTTCAATGCATGGGTCTCAGTTCTCTGCCCTGAGAGGCAATTCATGACACAACCAAGATATCAGAAAGAGAATTGTGGACCGCCACAAGTCTGGTTCATCCTAGGGTACAGTTTACAGATGCCTGAAGGTGTGTTTAAACAATTATACTTAAGTATAAACACCATGGGAATGTCCAGATGTCATACCGCTCAGGAAGGAGATGAGTTCTGTGTCCTAGAGATGAAAGTGTTTTGGTGCAAAATGTGTGTGTTGACCCCAGAAGAAAAGCAAAAGACCTTGTGAAAATGCTGGCTGAAGGTGGTAAAAGAGTGTCATTATCCACAGTGAAATGAGTTCTGTACCGATATGGGCTGAAAGGCCAGTAAGTGAGGAAGAAGACATTACTCCAAAAGCAACATAAAAAGCCAGATTACAGTTTGCAAATGCACACATGGAGAAATAGTTTTTGGAGACATGCCCTATGGTCTGATGAATCTAAAACTGAACTGTTTGGCCTTAATGACAATTGTTACATTTGGGGGGAAAGGGGGAAGCTTGCAAGCCTGAGAACACCATCCCAAATGTGAAGTACAGGGGTGGCAGCATCATGTTTTGGAGCTGTTTTGCTGCAGAAGGGATTGGTGCACTTCACAAAATAGATGGCATCATAAGGAAAGAACATTATGTGGAAATATTGAAACATCTGAAGACATCAGCCAGGAAGTTAAAGCTTGGACACAAATGGGTCTTCCAAATGAACAATGACCTGAAGCATTCCAGCAAATTGGTTACAAAGTGGCTTAAGAAAAACAAAGTCCATTTTTGGAGTGGCTATCACAAAGCCCTGATCTCAATCCCATAGAAAATTTGTGGGCAGAGTAGAAAAGATGTGTGAGAGCAAGGCAACCTACAAACCTGATTCAGTTACAGCAGTTCTATCAGGAGGAATGGGCCAAAATTCCAGCAAACTATTGTGAGAATCTTATGGAAGGACATCAAATATGTTTGACCCAAGCCATACAGGCAATGCTACTGTTATGATCCGAGCGCCGATCTCATCCGCGCTCGGGTCATACATCATCCCCTTCAGGTTTTGACAGCAATGTTTCCCCTCTGGCTCCCCGGGCTCTTATTGTGACAGCGCTCGGGGAAGCTTCCTGCTGTCAAAGCCGAACAGCTGTGCTGCATTCAGGGTTCATTAGCGTCCGGCATAAAAGGCGGACGATGAATGCAGCCCGATGCAGCAGTCTCTGTTAAACTCCCGTCAAGACTCCTCATGGTCTGACGCATCGGGCATCCCCCAGCTCAGACGCGGTCTTTTCATCGTCTACAATTGTAAGTTACTCTGTTGTGATCCTGTTTTCGTCATAGTGTGTTTTAGCCCATTGAGGCTCGTTCCTTTCCATTACTTTGTGTTATCCTCTGTTCCTTTGCCTTCAATAAAACATCATTGCAAACTCACCGGTGACTTGTGGCGCCTTATGGTGGCTCGCGAGGGCCACCGTGACAGCTACCAAATGCTAAGGATGGATGTAAACCTCTGACTTTGAAGAAAGTAATAAAAAATTCTCTAAAAAATTATTTACCAAATAGAAATGATTTTGGTATTCCTAACTGACATAAAACAGGAAAAGTTTATTCTTATTTAATATCAGTCAGTGAGAAAAAGGAGGTTTTGTGCCTTTTTATGCAGTGTATGTAAACTTATGGTTTAAAATGTAACTTTCTCGTGCCGGGTCGGAACACTTTACACATAAGTACTCATTCTATGTTTATCAAGGAGACAGATGAAAAAGAGATTCTTAATACTGTTCATAAATTAAAAAATAAAAAAAATCTGTAGACTTTAACGGTCATGGCATGCTCCTGATTAAAAATATAATAGATTGTATTGTCAAGCCTTTTACATACATTTGTAATTTATCACTAAGTTGGGAAAATTTCCTGGACAAATAAAAGTTGCTAAAATAATTTCTTTGCATAAAAATGGTGATATGCACATATTCTCAAACTATAGGCCAATCTCTCTGTTATCGCAGTTTTCAAAAATTTTGGAAAAAGTATTTGTTATAAAGTTGGAAAATTTAATTGTCAATTATAATTTACTTTGTGACTAACAATATGGTTTCAGAAAAAAAAAAAAACGGACGACATTGCTTGCACTTTAAGATTTCTTAGAAAAAGTTTCAAATGCAGTTGAAAGTACGAAACATGCGCTTGCAATTTTTCTAGACCTTCAAACAGCTTTTGATACTGTCAATTATAAACTACTCTGGTAAATTACAGCAGTATGGTATCAGATGACTGGCTTACGAATGATTATGCAGTTCCTTGGAAGGCAGATATCAATATGTTCACATTAACAACACTGATTCTACTTTGCTAAAGGTAACAGGTGGTGTTCCACACAGCTATGTGCTTGGTTCATTATTGTTTATTTTGTATATTAATGATTTATGTTTGATTTCCAAGTCAGTGAAGTGTATTTTGTTTGCTGATGACACAACTTTTATTTGTAGTGGGGAACATTATGAGCAGCTTCTGTCATGACTGAAGTGAGAAGCTCACGTGCTAGGCTGCTAACACCAGAGAAGACTCTCAAACACTGAGTAGAAACGTTAAACACAACTTTATTGAAAATAAACACACTGCTGTAGAGAAAAGCAACACACGCTGGGGGAAACGCACAGCCTGTGGGAGAAGGGGAAACAAGAGCTGGTTAGGTATGAGGAGTGTGACAGGGGATAATGGATAGAGCAGGAGTAATCTTACAACAGGTGAGCAGAGAGCCTGGCAGAGGAACCCAGTGAAGAGGAGGAGGAACCAGCTGGGCAGAGCTGGCAGAGGTCAGGGGGAGGACAAGAGCTGGGAGGAGTCTGAGCGGGTGGAGGAAACAGTCCAGGATGAAGATGATGATGAGACAGACAAGAGCATCACAATCCCGGAGATGCACCACTGTGATGGCAGCAACTTGAGGAGAGAAGAGTTAAAGGAGGATTAGGCTGAGTTCCTACCAGTGCAGTTCTAAACCTTACGTTCAGGCAGCAGTACCCAACGAGCCAGCACCGAAGTGTTCACAAGCACGTCATTATAAGGGCTGGCAGAGAAGAGGCAGCAGGTGCGTCCACTCATGCAGGTGTGCTGATGACCTGCGGAGCCAGGAAGCAGGTGGAGAACCTCCCACAAGAAGGGAGGGGAAGTGCACTCACCCGATCATCACAGCTTCTGGATACAGTGGAACATGAATTACAGATTATTAAGAAATGGTTAGACTTAAACAAATGGTCTCTTCATCTCGATAAAACTTAATGTGTAATATTTGGAAATTCCACAGTAAACAGCAACAGAAAACTCAAAATAAATGACATTGAAATTGACACAGTTCTAGAAATCAAATTTCTATGAGTTATTATTGATAGTAAATTAAATTGGAAATCACATATAAATTATGTCAAAACTAAAATGGCCAAATCAACAGCTATACGAAATAAAGCAAAAAGACTTATTATGTCATAAATCATTATGGATTTTATACAGTTCACTCATTGTTCCATATATGTGCTGTTGTATAGAAGTTTGGGGAAATACTTATAAAACAAACATACGTCCAATCTTCCATCCATCCACCCAACTTCTACCGCTTTTCCGGAGGTCCAGGTCGCGGAGGCAGCAGTTCAAGCAGAGAAGCCCAGACTTCCCTCTCCCCAGCCACCTGCTCCAGCTCTTCAGAGAGGATACCAAGGCGTTCCCAGAACAGCTGGGAGACATAGTCTTTCCACCGAGTCCTGGGTCTGCCCCGGGGTCTCCTCCCAGTGGGATGTGCCCGAAACACCTCAAGTGGGTGGCGTCCAGGAAGCATCCTAATCAGATGCCCATACCACCTTATCTGACTCCTTTCAATGTGGAGGAGCAGCAGTTCTACTCTGAGCCTCTCCCGGATGACTGAGCTCCTCACCCTATCTCTGAGGGTGAGTCCAGCAATCCTACAGAGAAAGCTCATTTCAGCCGCTTGTATCCGCGATCTTGTTCTTTCGGTCATTACCCAAAGCTCGTGACCATAGATGAGAGTAGAAACATAGATTGACTGGTAAATCGATAGCTTTGCCTTAGAACTAAGATCCCTCTTCACCACAACAGACCGGTACAACGTCCGCATCACTGCAGATGCTGCTCCGGTCCGTCTTTCAATCTCTCACTCCATTTTCCCCTCACTCGTGAATAAGATCCCAAGATACTTAAACTCCTCCACTTGGGGCAGGAGCCTGTCCCCAACCCAGAGAAGACAATCCACCTTTTTCCGGCTGAGGATCATGGACTCGGACTTGGAGGTGCTGATTCTCATCCCAGCCGCATCACACTCAGTGGCAAACCGTCCCAGCAAGAGCTGTAGGTCATTGCTGGATGAAGCCAACAGGACAACATCATCTGCAAACAGCAGAGATGAGATCCTGTGGTCACCAAGCATGACACCCTCCATTCCCTGGCTGCGCCTAGAAATCCTGTCCATAAAAATTATGAGCAGGATCGGTGACAAAGGGCAGCCCTGGCGGAGTCCAACTCTCACTGGGAATGAGTCCGACCGAGTGTTGGCAATACGAATCAAACTCTCACAACGGTCGTACAGAGACTGAATAGCTCGTAACAACAAGCCCGATACCCCATACTCCCGAAGCACCCCCCACAAAAAACCACGAGGGAGGGATGCGGTCAAATGCCTTCTCCAAGTCCACAAAACACATGTAAACTGGTTGAGCAAACTCCCACGAACCCTCGAGAATTCTCAAGAGGGTAAAGGTCTGGTCCGATGTGCCACGGCCAGGATGAAAACCACATAGCTCCTCCTGAATCCGAGGTTCGACCAACAGCTGGACTCTCCTCTCCAGTACCTTGGCATAGACCTTCCCAGGGAGGCTGAGGAGTGTGATCCCTCTAAAGTTGGAGCACACCCTCCGGTCCCCTTTTTTGTTTTGTTTTTTTTGTTTTGTTTTTTGTTTTGTTTTTTTTCCCCCTCTTTGTCCTGTCAGGCAGCTAGGCAAACAGAACAGGGATCTGTCACCCTACTGTGCCAAAACAGATTTACTTTGCCAAGAGGAGCCTATACAGTGCCTAACTTTGCACTGTATATTGTTGTAAACTCCTCCTGTAATAACTTTTAATACTTTATTTTAATTGTTTTACCCATGGAAGACCCAACAGGATGGGGAAGAGGGAAAGGAAGTGTGTGAAGGGGGGAAAGAAAAGGGAGGGGAACAGCCAAAAAAAAAAAAAAAAAAAAAGACAACTAAAACAAACAAAAGACAAACTGCTTCTTCCACCGGAGATGTCTCAACACGAGTCTGGTTTCTGCACCTGTTAAAGGAGAGACACTTGTACATGTATGTCTGTGTGCCTATATATGAGAACGCGCGCAAAATAAGTGTGTACATGTGAGTGGTTTGTCAGGAAACATACGAGCGGAGGGCCGGTCGCAGCAGCCCTCCCCCCGAGGACCCCGAGCAGGCAAGGCAGCGCCACCAACCCCCAGCCCCGAGGTCAGCAAGCCCCAGGAAAGCCAAGCATCCACCCCCGGAGAGACGATCAAGGGAGGGCAGGCCGCCCGGCGGCTGGCGCGGTGAGCCCACACCCCTGGACTCGCCCGACCCCCACCCCCCCCAGCGGGGCCAACATCCGCTCCCGGGCCCCAGGCACCAGGAGGCCAGCGACCCCACTCCGGTCCCCTTTTTTGAAGAGAGGAACCACCACCCTGGTTTGCCATGCCAAAGGCACTGCCCCCGATCTTCACACAATGTTGCAGAGGCGTGTCAACCATGACAGCCCAACAACATCCAGGGCCTTGAGGTACTCAGGGCGAATCTCGTCCACCCCTGGGGCCCGGCCAACAAGGAGATTTTTAACCACCTTGGCAACCTCAGCCCCTATGATAGGCGAGTCATCCCCCTCGTCCACAAACCCTGCTTCCTCTGTGTAAGGCATATCAGTGGGATTGAGATCCTCGAAGTATTCCTTCCACCGCCCGAAGATATCCCCAGTCGAAGTCAACAGCGCCCCATCCGCACCATACACAGTGTGGACACGGAGCTGCTTTCCCCTCCTGAGCCGCCGGACAGTTTGCCAGAATCTCTTCGAGGCCGACCGAAAGTCTTTTGTCCATGGCCTCACCGAACTCCTCCCATACCCGGGTTTTTGCTTCAGCAACCACCCGAGCTGCACTCCGCTTGGCCTGCCAGTACACCTCAGCTGCTTCAGGAGTCCCACAAGCCAACCAAGCTTGATAGGACTCCTTCTTCAGCTTAATGGCCCCCTCACCACTGGTGTCCACCACTTGGTTTGGGGGTTGCCACCACAAGATGCACCGACAACCTTGCGGCCGCAGCTCTTGGACATTGCTTCAACAACAGAGGTGGAGAACATGGCCCATTCAGACTCCATGTCTCCAGACTCCATCGGAATGTGGTTGAAGTTCTTTCGGAGGTGGGAGTTGAAGACCTCCCGGACAGGGGCCTCAGCCAGACGTTCCCAGCACACCCTCACTACACGTTTGGGTCTACCAGGTCTGAATGGTTTCCTCCCCTGCCATCGGATCCAACTCACCACCAGCTGGTGATCAGTTGACAGCTCTGCACCTCTCTTTACCCGAGTGTCCAAGACATATGGTCTCAGGTCTGATGACATGATAACAAAATCGATCATTGACCTGCGACCTAGGGTGTCCTGGTGCCAGGTGCACATATGGACACCCTTATGCTTGAACATGGTGTTCGTTATGGACAAACTGTGGTTAGCACAGAAGTCCAATAACTGAGCACCACTCGGGTTCAGATCGGGCAGGCCGTTCCTCCCAATCACCCCCCTCCAGGTTTCACTGTCGTTGCCCACGTGCACATTGAAGTCCCCCAGTAGGACAATGGAGTCTCCAAGAGGAGCACCCTCCAGCACCCCAGTCACAGACTCCAAAAAGGGTGGGTACTCTGAAACATCATTTGGTGCATAGGCACAAATGATGGTCAGGACCCGTTTCCCAACCCGAAGGCACAGGGAAGCAACCCTTTCATCCATCGGGAAAAACTCCAATATAGAGGCAGCAAGGTGGGGGGATACAAGAATACCCACCCCTGCTCGTCGCCTCTCGCCTGGGGCAACTCCAGAAAAGGCCAAGCTCCAGCCCCTCTCCAGGAGACTGGTTCCGGAACCGGAGCTGTGTGTTGAGGTGAGGCCAACTATATCTAGCTGGTATCTCTCAACCTCGTACACCAGCTCAGGCTCCTTCCCCACCAGAGAGGTGACATTCCACATACCAAAAGCCAGTTTAGAAAGCTTGGGATCAGTCCGCCAAGGTCTCCGCCTTTGACCGCCACCTAATCCACATAGCACCGACATGATCCCTCCTGCAGGTGGTGAACCCACTGGAGAGCGGACCCATGTAACTCCTTCGGGCTGAGCCCGGCCGGGTCCCATGGGTGGAAACCCGGCCACCAGACGCTGGCCATCGAGCCCCTCCCCCAGGCCTGGCTTCAGGGTGGAGCCCGGTAACCCCATACCAGGTGGGGTACACTGAATCCTTGATATAGAATTTATCATGAGAGTCTGTTGGATCGTTCTTCGTCTGGCCCTTCACCCAGGACCAGTTTGTCTTGGGTGACCCTATCAGAGGCAAATTGCCCCGGACAACATAGCTCCTGGGATCACTGGGACACGCACCCCCCCCCCCCCACCACGATAAGGTGACGATCCATGAGGGGGACATCCAGTCTTTTTATGACAAAAAAGCTATACAGGTTAAGCTAATAAACCTTATCATGAGCCGGCAAATTCACTATTTATTGAATTATGTGCTTTAAAATTTCCTTAATTGGCCAATTACAGTACACTTGCCTGAGTGGACGAGGAGGAGGCCTGACCGTCATTTTCCACAACCACTTCAAATGCCGGTCTGTGAACTCTGAGAGTTTCTCTTTATTTGAACTTTAGATATCGAAGATAAGTGCTTCAACTCCTTTTTATTGTGTTTTAATCTACCGCCCACCCGGCCCAGCTGGTGTGTTTTTATCGGAATTCTCAGACTTTTTAATCTTCCATTATTAAACTAGAAAGAGTTTTAATTTTAGGTGATTTTAATAAACATGTAGATGACAAGTCTTCTAATGTTGCTGCAGACTTTTTAACTATGACAGAGGCTCACAATTTCAGAAAGCATGTCTCCAGCTCTACACATAATAAGGGGCGCTCCTTGGACCTTGTCTTTTCATTGGGACTGAGTTTGGACAATGTTAAAGTGGAGGATGTTTTTGTCAGTGATCATTGCTGTGTTTTCTTTGAGCTGTCAGTTAATGTAGAACAGCATGAATGTAAAACATTAAGACAGAGGCACATTATTAACCAGCAGGCCGTGGATGGATTTGTTTCAGCTTTTGACACTCACCTTGTTGCGGGATGTGAGGATGTAAATTCTATGGTGGACTGCTTTAACCAACAGTACCAGCTGATACTTGATAAAGTGGTTCCTATTAAATATAGCTATACTTCTCCTAAGAAACCATTGCCCTTGGTTAAAGGGCAAGAGATCTGTATTCTTAGGAGAAGTTGTCGGAAGGTGGAACGTTTGTGGAAGGCCACCAAGCTTGAGGTGCACAGACTCCACCTCAAAGACCTTATAACCTCATTAAATGATATGATGAAAGATGCGAGGACAAACTACTTTGCTCAGCTTATATCCTTAAACAAGAGAAATCCCAAGTTTTTGTTTGACACCATTAACTCCATTGTCTCACCAGTTTTAGCCATGGTTCCTGCTTATTCTAATGCTGAATGTGATGACTTTGCAAATTTTATGGTGAATAAGGTGAATGATATTAGAGCAAGCAGTACACCAACTGCTGAGGGCCTTGGCCTGAATCAGGCCCCTTCTAACACATGGTCCTTTTTTACTCCATTCACGCTACTGGATGTAAACAGTCTTCGGGCCTCTATGAAGCCCTCTTCAAGCCCCTTAGATATCATCCACTGCTTTTCAAAATGTTTGACTCTATCGGACCTTTAATTGTCGAAATTATAAATTGGTCACTTTTATCAGGCACTGTTCCCAGTTCTTTTAAACAAGCAGCAGTTGAACCCAAATTAAAGAAACAAAACTTAGACCCTACAGAACTGAACAATTACAGGCCAATTTCAAAGCTTCCCTTCTTATCCAAAGTGCTTGAGAAAGTAGTAGCCGAGCAATTAACTACATTCATAGAGAGAAATAAAATCTTAGACACCTTCCAGTCTGGTTTCCGCAAAATGCACTCCACCGTGACAGCACTAATTAAAGTCTCCAGTAACATCATGATGGCAGCAGATTCTGGTCAGTACTCGGTCCTGGTGTTGTTGGATCTCACTGCTGCTTTTGACATGGTGGACCACAATATATTGATAAATAGGATGAAGGACACGTTTGGTATTTCAGGATTAGTTCTGAAATGGTTCTCATCCTATTTAGATGACAGAGGGTTTTGTGTTTTGTTTAATGAGAAGATGTCATAGGTTAAAGGATTTTCCTGTGGGGTTCCTCAAGGCTCAATTCTGGGCCCTACTCTGTTTTTATTGTATTTAACCCCACTTGGCCAGATCATTAGTCAGTTTAAAAGTGTTTCTTACCATTTTTATGCAGACGACATTCAGCTTTACTGCTCTTTTAAAGAAAATGAGCTGAACATTTTATCAAACTTAATCTCTTGCCTGTCTGCCATTAACAAATGGTTAAACAGTTACTTCTTACAATTAAACCTTAACAAGACAGAAATACTGATCATCGCTCCAGACAGCAAAATTCCTCTGATAAAGCAACACTTAGGTCACCTTGGCTCTTCTGTCCAGCCCAGCCTGCGTAACCTGGGTGTTGTTTTTGACAATGCTATGTCATTGGACTGCCATGGTTGGCAACTGGTTAGAAATTGTTTTTGTCATATGAGGAATATAGCAAAACTTAGACCAATGGTCTCAACACCTGAACTGGAAATGATCATTCATACTTTTATCTCGTCTCGCTTAGATTATTGTAATGCCCTTTTTATGTGTTTTAATAAAACTGCTGTTGCCCACCTTCAGACAGTGCAAAATGCAGCAGCACGGCTTTTAACCCGGACGAAGATAAGGGAACACATTTCCCCAGTTTTGTCATCCCTTTATTGGTTGCCAGTTGGTTTTAGATTTCATTTCAGGATTTTAATTCTGACTTTTAGAGCTCTTAATGGCCAAGCCCCTTCATATATTTTAGCCCTCTTGACTCCTTATGCCACGACGCAATCACTAAGATCTTCAGACCACAGACTCCTGGTGGTCGTTCAGACCAAATTCAGAACCCGTGGAGATCAGTCTTTCCAGGTCGCTGCACCACGGCTTTGGAATACACTTCCCCTGTCCTTGCACTGCCTTGAGTCAGTTGATTCCTTTAAGAAGGAGTTAAAAACTCACTTGTTTAGACAGGCTTTTAGCGCTCATTGAACGGCTTTATTTCTTCACTGTTTTCGCTTTTTATCCCTATTAATATGAATATTTTATCTTTTTCTATTGATTTTAATTTCTGAGTATTTGTAAATCTTAATTTACTGTGAAGCACTTTGTGATATATATCTGTGAAAAGTGCTATACAGATAAACTTTGCTTGCTTGCTTGCTTACACTTCAAATAATGTATAACACAAACAATGGACAGTTACAGTACCACCAAATATCCAGAATCTGTTTAAAATCAGAAAAAATGCATACAATTTACGAGGAACGCTTATTTTTGTAAAACCTCATTTTAGAACCAATACAAAGCAACACTGTGTTTCTGTTAAGGGCATTGAACTCTGGAACAATTTTCCTGACAATATTAAAATGTGTAGAACCGACAAACTGTTTAAGAAAATGTACAAGGAAAAGCTACTTTCTCAGTATCATGTATCTGTTTAGAATATAACATCTGTTGTGTTTTGTTAAAGAAAGACAGTCTGGAACACACTGTCCAATTTACAGCCTTTAATAGTGCACAGACTGACGTTTTGACACTGTCTTCTTCAGAGTCATGTGACTTAATGAGTTTGATGTCCTTGAGCTGAGAGGCACCTGCTATAACTTCAGATGATTGGGGAGGAAGTGCAGAAGCTCCTTTTTTCATTAGTTGTGTTTATTTTTTGTTGTTGTTGTTTATTTGGTTTTTTGCCTTGACATGAATTTGTGTTTTTTGGTGCTTATTTCCTTCTGTAGAGGTTGATGATGCACAAGATTTTGTAATGGTATAAGGGGTAGGGGGTAGATCATATAATCTCTGCTTCTATACGCTCTTTCAGTTTTTGTTGTTCTTTTTTAATATCTTCTCTTGTGTCTCATGTATTATGAAAGTAAACCAAATAAACTTAAACTAACTAACTACGGCCAAATCTCATTCTCCTCCCTTGCAGACTCGTTGACTTGGAGGCACGTTCACGTTAAGTGGCTGAGGGTGTAGGGCTGTCCCAATCTGAAATCAGGAAGTGGCTGACTGCTCACTCGCTGACTTTAAGAGCCCTTAAATAACCCTTACTCTATGCTGACTTAAGGTAAGGTTCAGAGCGCCATGTTGGGGTTTCTCAAGGGAAAGCTGCTGATTCGTCACCTGCTTAACACTGTCCACCCCTTCACCCCTGCCCCCCCCAAAAAAAATACTGCTTTGACAAGAATTTAAGATCTTTACCAAAATAAAAATATATGACATAAAGACTGCGAGTTTATGCTTAAATACACACCATTTAAGCAATTTAATTACATTTTGGTTAAAGGGTACTGTTGTGTATATAATACCTGGTAATGAATGAGGCAAGAGGTAGGTTGCATCAAAGACAGCTTTATTGATGGAAAGGAACACAGTGGTAACACGGCAGGCACCTGGCGTGGGCACCGGTGTAAAGAGACCGTAACATGGCGGCCCACCCCACTATATAGGGCAGTGCGATGGTGCAGCAGGAAGCCCACGTCACCATACTGCACTTCACAATGAAGTGCCACCAAACCACATACCACCCCCCCCCCAAAAAAAGTCCAAAACCACACACATAATTGAAACCCACTCCAATTTGGGACCCACTCATGCGCTAAAATACCGCGAACTAATGTACTAAACTGGCCTAACACACTCACACAAAACAACCTAAAATAGGGCTGGTGGGTGGACTGCCACACAGCCCTCATGGCATGATGGATTATTCTGCCACCAGATAACCTAAAAAGTCCTTCAGTAAATTAAAATCACTGCCATGCTCCTAAACTAAGATACAAACACATATTCACAACCCTATAACATAACATGCACACACAGAACTATAAACACCACTTTACAGCACTGTCACTTAGGTGGAAGAGGTAGAACCAGCATGGGGGGGCCCAGGGCAACCCCTCAGCAAGTGCGCCCCTGGAAGCAGCAAACCCTTGGGGCGATGGCTGATCTTCTGGACAGCGGAGCCTGACTCCTTCACCACCAACACCGACTCCCGTCCAGCCTCATCACCCAGAGCATTCTCCTGGACACGCCAGAGCTGATTGGCATGCCTCGATGAGCTGTCAGACAACCGGAAGTATGCTGCTCGTGACCTTGCCACTATGTGCAGACATCCTCGATGTTTTGCTGGCTGTCATTTGGCCCATCTTTGCTGTGGATGTTCATCACCCCGAACCAAGTCCAAAACCATCAGCAGAACCCGACTCGGCCTGATGTGGTGGTGCTGAGCATGCGGTAACTCCATGCTCATTGGTCTGGCCCTGTCCTCTTCTAAAACCGTCATAGCGGTCACCGTCATAGCTGCAGACCCTCCATCCCCCTGCGCCCAAGCTCCAGAGGCATCTGGGGCTAGCATGGTGACACTTGCCGACGCAGGTTCCCCGCCGCCATGCTCATTACCCCCCTCTACCATGTCCCGAGCGCCGGCACTGAGACTTTCCTGCGCCGAGACTGAGTGAAAATGGTCCTGCTTGACCACCGTGTTGTCCGTTAGTCCCTCATCCCACACAACGTCCTCTTTGACCGTCGGAACTGGGGGGTTCCAGTGGCCACAACCCAACCATTCGTTCCTGGTGCCGTCTTTAATGGCGAAACCCAGTCCATAAAACAAATCACAGCCCATGATGTTATTGCCTCACGCTGTCACGTGGAACGTGAAGTCAGCCATCTTCACAGACTTGTAACGGACCGTTAACTCCAAAGTCCCAACCGTGCACAGCCTGCCACCTCCATAACCATACAACGGTGCCGGGTTACCTTTAATCTTGTAGTGGGGGACAAACATCCTCACCGTGGCCCAGTTCAGCAATGACCCCTCCGCTGCCATATTGAGCAACAGTGGCACCTCCGCGTTGTCCAACTCCGCTGCGCAATACGTGTACCCACTTGTGCTGGGGGATACCATATGGATGGTTGTCAGGGGCGGGCGGAGCGATTTCTTCTGTGGGCTCTCCGGTTCAGAGACACTGCACACTCTAACATAATGGTTCAAGCGTCCATATCTGCTACAATGTTTTCCTCTTGCCGGGCAGTCCATCGCCTTATTTCGGTGCGTTGCAGACCCACGATCCTTGCACAGGGGTTTTCTCGGGGCAGACCTTTGGCTGGTAGCATTGGTTTCTGTAATGCTGTCACCCAAGCTATCCTCACTTTCCAAGTCTGCAACATTTGCCACGGCGGGTGGCTCCTGCAGCCTCTGTGACTGTCGCCAGGTTAGCTCTGAAGCTACCTTGTCTGCAGCCTCCAACTGAGGAGCTAGTTCGACAGCTCTGGCTAACATTAATTCATTGGGTGCCATAAGTAGCCTAGCCCGCAATGCGGTGCTGCACGTGTGCTCCACTAGCTGGCCATGTACCAGTTCATCTTCCAACGGCCCAAAGCAGCACTCGCTAGCTAGCTGCCTCAAGTCGAGGACAAACTGATGGATAGGCTCACAGCTTGAGAGACTCCGTCAGTGGAAGGCTGCAGGCCCTGATTGCATCTGCGCCAGGATCCTGGGGACCTGTGCCAACCAACTAGCTCCGGTACTGAAACACCTGTACAATCTGAGCCTGAGTCTGGAGAGAATACCAGTGCTGTGGAAGACATCCTGCCTGGTTGCTGTCCCCAAGAAGTCATCTCCATCGGACCTGAATGACTATCGACCAGTTGCCCTCACAGCTCATGTGATGAAGGTCCTGGAGAGACTGGTCTGAGCCCATCTGAGGCCGCAGGTGAAGACGTGGCTGGAACCTCTGCAATTTGCATATCAGCCCCATTTAGGAGTTGAAGTCGCTGTCATCTATCTGCTGCAACGAGCCCATCTGCACCTGGATGGCAGAGGAGACACTGAGAATCACATTTTTTGATTTTTCCAGTACATTTCCTGCACCTTACAGACTAACTGGTACCTCACATTTTCACTCTGCTCCTGATAGTCCTCCTTTGTGCAATGGGATGATTCATGTGTTTATACGGGTCATCATATATTAAGCTATGATGTACAGTATATAGGTTTTATAGTCGTGTTAGTTTTCCTTTCCATGGATAATCCCTTTATCTGCCGTGTGTGTTTCTGTTGTTTGGTTGTCTACTGTCATGCTGCTGTTACACTGTAATTTCCTAGTTTGGGATCAATAAAGTATATCTATCTATCTATCTATCTATCTATCTATCTATCTATCTATCTATCTATCTATCTTTCAACATCATCCAGCCACTGCTGCTGGGTGAGAAGCTGTGAGTGGTGGGGGTCGACAGCTCAATGATCTCCTGGATTACTGACTACCTGAAAGGCAGGCCATACGTAGTTTGTTCAGCTGGGCAGAGTCTTGTCTTTCATGGTGATTAGTGATACAAGAGCTCTACAGGGGACTGTGCTCTCTCTTTTTTCTCTTAACCGTGTACACCACTGACTTTCAGTACAACACCGTGTCAAACCACCTGCAGAAATTCTCTGATAAGTCAGCTGTCGTGGGGTGTATAAGAGGGGGAGAGGAGGGGGAGCACAGGGCACAGGTAGACAGATTTGTGGAGTGGACAGAGCAGAATCACCTGAGGCTGAATGCCAGCAAGACCAGAGAAATGGTGCTTGACTTCAGGAAGAAGAGGACGCCTTCTCAGCCATTGCAGATTAGCGGAGAGGAAGTGGGGTGGTTGAGGACTACAAATATCTGGGTGTCAGGACCAGCAACAGGCTGGACTGGAGATCCAACACAGGTGCTGTGCACAAAAAGGGGATGAGCAGACTCTACTTCCTGAGGAAGCTGAGATCCTTCAACATATGCAGCAGGATGCTGGAGCATTTCTACCAGACCATTGTCGCCAGCGCCATCTTCTTTGCTGCTGTCTGTTGGGGTAGGAGTATCAGGGCCAGTGACACCAACAGACTTGACAAGATTATCAAGAGGGCTGGCTCTGTAATTGGTCTCAGGCCGGAGACCTTTGAGACAGTGGTGGAGAAAAGGACACTAAATAAACTGTGATCCATCATGGACAATTCTGTTCACCCCCTCCAACACACACTGGACAGACAGCGGAGCACTTTCTCCAGTGGACTACTACAGCTTCGCTGTTGAACGGCCAGGTACAGGAAATCTTTCCTGCCACACGTCATTTCACAGTACAATAACGCACTATGATGTTGTATTGTGGTCATAACTGCTGCCATACTGCACCTTACAGTCTAACTGGTGCCTCACATTTCACTCTGCTCCTAATAGTCCTGCATTGTGCAGTGGGTATGATTCATGTGTTTATACGGGTCACCATCTCTTCAGCTATGATGTATATAGGCTTTTATAGTAGTGTTAGTTTTACTTTCCATGGGTAATCCCTTTGTCTGTGATGCATGTGTTTGTGTCTTTTGGTTGTTTACTGTCATGCTGCTGTTAATTCAATTCAACTTTATTTATATAGCGCCATTTCACAACAACAGTCATCTCATAGCACTTTCAACTGTAGGGAAAACCCCCACAATTGCAGAAAGAGCCCAGCAATCAGGCGATCCCCTGTGAGCAAGCTCTTCGCGATGGTGGAGAGGAAACACTCCCTTTTAACAGGAAGAAACCTCCAGCAGAACCAGGCTCAGGGAGGGGCAGCCATCTGCTGTGACTGGCTGGGGGGTGAAGGAATAGAGAAGATGAAAAGAACAGACATGAAGGGAGCAAACAGCACGATGGGGACTCAATCTATGGGAGAGAACAAACAGATGTTAATGACCATCAAAAAAAAAAAAAAAAAAATTTCATTGAGAGTGAAGAAAGGAGTGAAGCCCAGTGCATTATTGGAGGTCCCCCAGCTATCTAAACCTATTAGCAGCATAACTATTAGAAGCATAACACTGCAATTTCCCAGTTTGGGATCAATAAAGTACATCTATCTATCTATCTCGGCCTACCCGTTGATGTCGCTGCTGAAAACGAATCCTCCGGACAGTCACGCTATCAGAGGTGTGCAAATGGTTGGCTAGCAGCTCCGCAATGTCCTCAAATGAGTCCAACGTGCCGAGTGTCCACAGGACTCACTTGCCTTCAATACCCAGGTTATGGGTGAGACAGCCACATGCCCTTATCTTGTCAAGCTGCCCGAGGTCCAGCGTGGTGATGTAGGCTTGAAAAGCTTCAAACCATCTCGGCCAAGGCACCGGCAGTTCACCTGGGAGCTTGAGGAAGGGATGAAGTGGTGTTATACACGCCTCCATGAGTTAATCCTCTGTCGACAAATGTTATGTATGTTATACCTGGTGATGAATGAGGCAAGATGAGGGTTGCATCGAACACAGCTTTATTGATGGAAAGGAACACAACGGTAACACGGCAGGCAACTGGCGGAGCACCGGTGTCAAGAGACCGTAACATGGTGGCCCACTTTTTTGTCCTAATAACAGGAGACTTGAGCCATGTTGAACCTAGCAACCAACTGAACTTTACTGAGATTCACATTCAGTGAACCTGCTGGCCATAGCCTGCCTAGCATCACCATGTCGACTCCCCGGCGTCGTCTACGGCAAGCCCCAAAGTCCAAATCCCTATACAACACCCGCCCCACTATATAGGGAAGCGCGGTGAGGCGGCAGGAAGCCCATGTTACCACAGTGCACTTCACAATAAAGCTCCACCAAACCATATACCACATGGTACCTGTAGTGAATTTTAAAAGCTATTTCAAAGGATCAAATATGATACTGGTGGTTCCATCCAGTAATTTTGTTCATGAATCCTTTTCAAATACATGCAAGTTTCAAGTCACTGCTCTCTCAGTCAGTCAAGGTCAGCGACATCTTGCCTCCTCCATGGCCAGTTTCAGCACTGGTAGTGACACACAGTCATTGCTTTGTGCGATTGACTGGGCTGCAGTATATCAGTCAACAAAGTTTCAACATCAGAATTTTATGTAATTTTTTACATCCATGTACAAGTACATCTACCCGCATATAATTTAAAGAAATAAAATTCTGGTATATCAAGATTTATTCAGTGTGTTCTGAAATTACTTGACCGGGAACTTGCCTGTTTGTCATGAGCCGAGCTGGAGGTTTCCCCAGCTCGGGCTTCATGGTGGGCTCCTGTTCTACATCATCTGTGTTTTATACTACCTTTGGCTTTCCATATTTTATCTGTGCCTTCTGCCTCTGGTAGCCACTCCCCCTCTCTTCTGTCAGTTTCTGACAGGTAATTCCAATCTGTCATTTCCCTGCCCAGGTTCACACATTTACACACTCTCTCACTCTTACTCACTCTATCATCCACACCTGCTTTCCATCCACTCTACAATCACTTTCTCGCAGCGGCAATCATTGTGATGATCAGGGCTGGCATACTTAAGCCCTGCCCATACGCCTGTGTATCGCCGGTGCATTGTATTGTCTATTCCCTGCACACAGTAGTTGTTCTGCTCTGCCTGCTCCTTGTGTTTGGACTTTTCCCTTTGGACTACGGTTGCTGTTCTTTTGTCCCAGAGCGCAGCTGCGCTCCAACACTTCCGTGTAAGTCTTGCTTCCTGGTTTACATTTCTTGGTTTCCCCCAGCAGCCAGTGTTTCCCTGGGGCTTATGTGAACTGCTTTTCCCTAAGCCCTAACCTGAGCTGAGCTGTTAACCTGCTGTGCTGCGAATTGTTTTTGGAATCCTATGTTGGACAGTTGTTGTACGTTTGATTCCTTACTTATTAAAACACTATCTTCACCTGCTAGTGGGCTTGTCTATTCCATTTGTGTGTGCGTAAAGTGCACGCTCATGACACTGTTCGCCAGGTCCCCTTCAGCTGCCGGTCCCCAGAGGTAACTGCGGATCATGCCGTCAATGAAGGCCATTTCCAAGGACGGTTTGTGCAGTATCCATGCAGATTTTGCACCATTTTCCACTCGGATCTCGACTCACTGAGCATCTGCTGAACACATTTACTTGTCTGCAGTAAACACGTTACTTGTCCGCGGTAAAGGCAGAAACAACAATTGTACGTCACTTCTGGCTGGCGATGGCTGCTCCCCATTGGTTTTGACAGAGTGGTTTTCATGAGATAAAATTATTCAGTATACTGACTCGAGAGCAGGGCTATTCAATTACAAAATCAGTTAGGGCACAGTTTGAAATCAAGACATGTAACTGGGCCGCACATGTTGAGCCATCTGTTGAATGACAAATTTCAAGCCAAGACAGATCAATATGACAAAATATGTGTTTTTTTATTCATTGTGTTTTAAATGCACACTTGGCACATGAGAAAGGCACATCAAAACTGCATAAAAACACAATAACAGTGCTAGGGTTGAGCAGAACTTGAAGTTGTAGAGATATTTTTCGTCTTGAACAACAATTAAATAAATAGAATGAAAGAAATTCTGTAAATAACCATTTTGGTCACATCTTACTCAAAGTGCATAAAAACTCAATGTGCATTAGCATTAACATTTGTTTCCCTTTTGAATAAAATATACTACATCCTGGTCATAACTCACCTTAGTGTCACATGCTCTCTGTGCGCTCTGCCATAGTGCACGGGGAAGGAGAAGGAAGGATGGATTTATGCGCCGGGTTTCACCAAACACACATTTATTAACAAACAGTTCAAACTAAAGACTTACAAGAAGGGAGTTATATACACAAAATGGCTGACACAAAATGGCCAGCGGGCAGACCACTGTGTACAGTGGCCACAGGAAAATAATATTATACAACTGCGCTCGGGAAAGCGAGGAAGACTCGAGGAGGTTCAGGGAAAAGCAAACTGGGCAACAGCTCAGCGTAGCAAAAATACTGCACAGGGAACCGCTAGACAATTTACTCACGAGTAGGTACCGTCCAAGCAGTCCAGATCTCCCATCGAGCACAAGTCACGAATCCTTCGGGACTGACGGTCACACAACGGAGAATGAGAGTGTGACTCGTATAATGACCCAGCGGCGTTTGTCTAGTGAAGAGCTGCTTAAATACAAATGCCACTGGCCACACAAATTGGCACACCTGAGCGAGGCACAGGAACGATAATTATGGGGACTGGGAACAGCTGGTGGAATTAAGGAGAGCAAGGGGGCATGGTTGGACCGACAGACTGTCAGCAGCGTGGGAAAAAGATCACAGAAGCTGACTAACAGCTGCCGGTCAGGCAGTGGCCATGGCAGTAGAACAGGTCCAGAAACACCCAAAAATACACAAACAGTGAAACCAAACCCACAGAGAAATCAAGCCCCAGCTAGGGAAAGCCAAGCCGACTTGGCTCGTGACACTTAGCACATCACAAAGTGCATTTAACTGAATTAAAAAATGAACTGTCAAACACTTAAGTGTACAAACCCCCCAAAAAAAGATTGATAACATTAACAAACATTGCACTGCATCATTGTAGTTTGTTTTGTTTTAAATCGCCACATGTGTGAGTAGGAACCTCTTTTTATAACTACACATTCCATTACACGCACATCAGTCAAACAAAAATTTCTAGTAGAGTTAAGGATACAAAAAGCACCCACTTACAAACTTGAGTAAGGTTTTTTCTCCAAAATTTATAACAATTTTCTTATAGTTTTCTACTTTTCTCTGTAAATTTATCTAAATTTGAAACCATTTTCCTCAAATTTGTAATTTCCTCTTGTAAGATTGACTTTTCTTGTACATTTGAGACTTTTTTATAAATTTGTGGATTTTTTTATGGCTAATTTTTGTTTATTTTTTTAAATAAAATTACTGTTTTTTAAAATAAATTTAAAATAAATTTGAAACCGCTTGTAGTAAAATTTTGCCTTTTTTCCTTATACAATTTACACTTCTGACCATAAGTATGCAGAGCCAGAACAGGACAATAATTTAACTATGATTTCAAAGAAAAAATATTAATAAAATTAAATTTAATGAAATAAATTGACTTAAATGTCCAAAGATGCAGGTATTTCTGCTAAAATATTTCTATATATTTATAGCTTTTTTAGAAATCTCCTCACCACCCAGAAAGTAGGAAAAACTCATTCTGAAAGCCAAATGTTGGCATGTTAGCATGTTTAGTTTGTCTGAAGGCAGTTGACAGGTCAACCCTTCTTGTGGCAAGACTTCATGGACAGATAGCGCCCCCACTTCCACAGGCACAACGCTGCGCCTGTCATGTGATGTTATATGGCGTGGCCAAAAACACCCCAGTTGTACTAAGAATTCCACCTCACAAGGTGGCAGACACATATAACTTACTGTTCTTGTCTTGGAGGACTTATGGCGGACATAGAACCATCCTAAAACCTCATTTCTGGACACCGCAGAAGAAGAGTTTGTAAACAAATGTTGATGTGTGTCATCGCTATCACGGAGGAGGCATTTGCTCCCAAATTTGCAAACTATGATTCTAAAAAGAGATTATTTAGCTTATGAAGGTAAATATGTACATTTTATTATAACAGAGAGTGGGCGAAGCTGGTTGATGTTCACCTGCCATCGCCCCCAGCACCATGTGACTGGAGAGAACAATAGTGCCGGTTCCATGTTGTCATATAAGATAAATAGCGGTGGGATAAAAGCGAAGGGTGAGGTGGAATAATCATGTGTAAATATGTCCAAAGTCCACTTTTGACTGAAAGTTATGTAATTCGATATGGCTGCCATGGCATTATGCAAATTAGATATGTAAATTTACTCCTATTTCAAACTTTGGATCATATTCTACTTCTTTCTAATTGACAGTAAGTCATTATCTCTTACCACTTTCAGGTTATAGCCTTGGAAATCTCTGACATCTGAACTGAATATTTTCTTGAAAAAACCTTGACCACTAGGGGCTTATGGCGCAACGGAGCGCCTTTGGCAGTCATTGGGTTAAAGTCACTGACTTTGTGAATTTTGATCACGTTAACTTGCCAGGTACATAATATCATCCATCGATGGACGGATAGTGTAGTAGCTGGTGAAGTCAATCCTCAGCGATTCAGTCACTCTTGCCTTTCCCTGCAGACAGTATGAAGCCTCACCACACATGTTTGCTAAGCGACTCTTCATTATTATTGCTCCCGTTTCCAGCAGGTTAAAACCACCATAAATGCCTCCACTGCTTACCTATCCCTTCTGCTTTTTTCCACGTTTAAAGTACCTTAATAAGCTCATGTTTCTCTCAGACAGCAATGCTAGAAAACCACTCTGCCTGCTGACTGGAACACTCACCTGGGTGGGACACTTCTGAACTCCACGTGGATGATGGTCACGCGCGTTGTTCGTGTGTGCACTTGCGGACCATCATTCCTTCGTATTGTTTTTTTAAATTTATATTTCCTTGGCATGGCCTGGGCCACCCGGAGGTTGGTTCTGGGCCGCATGTGTCCCACAGGCCACTAATTGAATAGGCCTGCTCTAGGGGGTTACTTTTTCTGAATAAACACATTTTTGGTTTATAAGTAATACCTAAAGCAGGATTAATGTTGTTATAATGACCAGTACAGGTTTCCTTTAATTATGCAGTCTGGGAAAAAAAAAGTTTTGCAGTTGTAACCAATTAAATAATCTTAAGAAGCTACAGCACATTCAGTTCATTCCTGAAGAAAGTGGTAAGTCTGAAATAAAGTCTGAGACCCACAATCATTTGTCACATGTTTTCATGTCACACAAATTATAAATTTAGTTAAAATAAATAGATTTAAAAGATATACTTAACTCAATCCTCGCCTGGCCACTTAAGTGACCATTGCGGGCAATCTTCTGAAGGCAGGGCAGTCTTGAGCTAGGGCAATGAGGTCAGCCAGAGGTCTTATCGTTGCGACCTGGGGGGCGATGCCAGCCCTTGGGGGGCGGACGAGCAATGGTGGAGAGGGCCTGCTTGGCCAGAATCCCATCATCCAACCTGGCCACATGGCCAAGGAGTCGCAGCCTCCCTCTTCTGATGATGATGGGGATGGGGCAGCCAGCCCTCCTGTAGATGTCATCATTTGTGATGTGGTGTAACCATCGGATGTTACGGAGGCAGGTCCAGTGGAATGTATCCAGATGGCGGGTGGTTGTGGTGGAGAGCCTCCAGGTCTCAGACCCATAAAGGAGGACAGGGATCACACAGGTGATGAAGATTTACAACTTTGTGGGTACATGCGGATCTTCCCGCTCCGCCAGACCCCCCTGGAGACAGCCAAAAGTACTTTGAGACAGCTGCAGGTGGCAAGCAATCTCTGGGTCAACTCCGAGATTGGGGCAGCGTTCCATCACGTTCTTAATCCAGTAGTCAGCCACAGCATTAAAGAGGTTTGGCGTGGCGACGCATCCCTGCCGGACTCCTGAGGTGGTAACAAAGGGGTCTGACATGTCACCCTCGGTGTGTACCCTGCATGTAGTGTTGGAGTAGAAGTCCCGGAGAATGCTGATTTACTTAGACAAGACTCTAATGCCGTGGAGGAATTGCCAGAGGGCGTTCCTGTCTAGGGAGTCGAAGGCAGCTTTGAGGTCAACATAGGTCACATAAAGAGGTTGGCGATACTCTTGTCGTCACTGCGCCAGGACACTCAAGGCAAGGATGCAGTCTACTATGGACCGGTGAGGGGTGAAGCTGGCCTGCTAGGGATGGTGCTTGGCAAGGAGCAAGGGGTGAATGCAGATCAAAATGACAGCGGTGAATACCTTGCCAGGGATGGACAGCAGCATGATGGGACAATAGCTGGATGTGCTCTGACAGTCACCCTTGTTCTTGTAGAAGGACAGAATGACCCCATCCCTGCACTCCCTTGGGATACGTTCTTCTGCCCAGATGAAATGATACAGATGTTCCAGCTGAGGGATGACAGAGGTGAGGGCGGCTTTCATCATTTCTGCCGTAACTCCATCAGCACTGGGAGCTTGCCCAGAGAGGGGCTTCTTGATGGTATCTGACAGCTCACTGATTGAGGTTGGGGCTAGACGGAGCCACCCAGAGAGCTTTGATAGGCTGCTGCAGCTTGTCCAAGGTAGGAGGAGGGGGCTTACAGAGGACACTCATGTAGTGCTCCCACCATTGTTAGAGTTTGTTCATCGGATCCGTTCATCGCGGATCCGATGAACATCCGATGATGTCATCAGCGGCTAGCAGGGGGGACGAAAACTGCAATTTCTTGCTGGCGTGGCACAGCTCCTTAATGGACCAGTAGGCAGGCCAGAGGTTCCCAGTTTGGAAACTGTTGTTGGCTTTGTCAGAAATACGGTGGAGCAAAGTGACTTCATCGTTCCGGAGGCTGCGGTGTTTCTGTGTTCAGCTTGTGGTAATCGTCCTTCCCCTGGAGTCTGGCTTCACGGCATCGATTGACCTGCTCCACGGAGGCGTCAGAGATCTATGGCTGAATCCTATGGTGGCAATCACCAAGGACGTTTGTGGCAGCCAGAGTGAGAGGGGTAGATGGCAAAGGCGTGGCCATTGCCATCCACCAACAGTATGTGACTTCCTTCACCATCTGGAAGCCATTGGGTCCCCACTTGCTGTATGCTTGCTTGCGACACTCTTTTGGCTACCTTTCCATCTTTGTGGCCTACTCCTCCATGAATGTCGCCAAGGATGTGTTCTACACACCACTGCATGACAAGCTACGCTGAATTTCCCACCACGACATTGCCATTGTCCTAGGACAGGGGTGTCCAATCGTGCCATGGAGGGCCAAGACCCTGCAGGTTTTCTCTTCTACCCAGTCTCTTCAGCAGGTGTTTTCACTTATCAGCAATCAGTGGGAAGAAATTCAGTGGAATCTGCTGATGAAGACATTGGTTGGAGGTAAAGCCTGCAGGGTCTTGGCCCTCCATGGCACATGATTGAACACCCCTGTCCTAGGGGGGTATGAACACCACAGCAGGAGCGGCTTGGAACACCTCATTGGACCGTTCCCATCTGACGTCCCCAACAACAATGTTGACCACATGCTGGAGGTGTGCATCACGCACAATCTGAAAATCCTGGGCACCTGGTTCCAGCATTGTCAAATCCACCACACCACCTGGTACTATAACACCAGCGCTACATCCAAGACCATTAATCACATCTTGGTCAGTGGGTGCTGGAGAGTTGCCGCTGACTGCCGTGTCTACCATAGCACTGAGCTGGAGCGGACCAAGCATCGATTCCTGGCCACCACTGTCCGCCTGCACCTCCACCGCAATGCCCCTCTTAACCTTCAGGATGCCTGGGAGCAGATTACCACCACGCTCTAAAAAGATATATTTTTATTAAAATAGCAACACTGAAAATGGCCAGCACGGTGGTGGAGTGGTTAGCGCTGCAGCAGCACAGTAACTCACCCTTGGCCGTGGGATCCTGGGTTTGATCCCAGCCCCCGACCAACAGTGATCTGTGTGGAGTTTGCACATGTGGAGTTTGCACGTGTCTGCGTGGGTTTACTCCGGGATTTCTCCGGTTTCCTCCCACATGCCAAAAAACATGCAAGTTAGGTTAATTGGCATCAAACTGGGGATTCTAAATTGTCCTTAGGTATGACTGTGAGAGTGAATGGTTGTCTGTCTCTCTGTGTTGGCCCTGCAATGGACTGGCGATCTGTCCAGGGTGTACCCTGCCTCTCGCCCAAAGATGCTGGGATAGGCTCCAGCCCCCCCATGACCCGAAAAGGATTAAGCGGAAGAAGATGGATGGATGGATGGATGGATACACTGAAAATGAAATAAGACATTATTTGATCCCTTTATTTCAATAAGAAAATGTTACAATTATAAATATAGATGGGCAAAAATGAAGAAGAATGCAATAATTTAAAACAGAATTGGAATTTTATTTTAAGTAAATTACACAAAAAACTCTAAAGACCCTGGAAACACACAGCCTTGAACTGTCAGGATCATTTTCTTTTATCCTTTGTCAATGTACCCCTGTTTGTTTCTAATTTTAGTTTTTTATGGAACCTGTTTTTATTTTGTTTGGTTATTACCTCCGCCAGGCCGAAAAGGCCAGGAGGAGGTTATGTTTTTGCCGGGGTTTGTCTGTCTGTCTGTCTGTCTGTTTGTCTGTCTGTTTATTTGTTTGTCTGTTTGTCTGTCTGTTGGTTAGCAAGATAACTCAAAAACTTTTGGTCGGATTTCGATGAAACTTTCAGGCGTTGTTGGAAATGGTACAAGGAAGAAATGATTAAATTTTGGGGATGATCCGCATCACTGTCTGGATACAGAAATTTTTTAAAGCATTTTTTAACACTGTGACATACAGCCATTTTCAACATGTGCGCAGGCGCAATGGAGGGCGCTGGTCGTCGTGTCTGACCAACACAAACTCCGCGTTCTTCAACGTTTTAGGCACAAAAGCACGCGGAAAACACTGGTGGCCTGGGCCCGCCAGCGTGCCTGTGTTTGCGCGCAGCTGCAATACCTGACACGGGCAGCTGTCCGCAGCCGGATTATTTGGCAGAAATTCCCCGGCCAGCCATAGGCGCTGCGCATTTGGCAGAAATTCACCGGCCAGCCATAGGCGCTGCGCAAAAACGATCTCTCTGCCGGGGAAGCTTCTAAATTCTCTTTTGCCACGGAGCGCAACCCCAATAATATAATATAAAACCCACGGCAACCTGTCTACCCAATCAGCATCCGTCAGTGGAGGAGATGGACACAACAGCAACACTTCAGTTTATTACCTCCGCCAAGGAGGCAATGCTTTTACTACTGAACCACTAATCCTATCACTATCACACTGATTGTCATTGATTAATTGTCTGTTTATTGCACTGTCCCTGTCAAATAAACAAATAATCATTGTGAATCCAATTGCTAGTCATATGTTTTCATGCTCAAGGAATCTGAAAACGTACACACAAACACTGTATGGGGGGAACTGTGGCGCTTGGCGGAGGTCTGTGCTCTCCAAGTGCTTTTCTAGTTTTATTTTTGTGATCTATTACATACGCTATTTTTGTTTCCTAATCCTTTTAATAAAGTAAATTAAATTTTTAGTGTTCCCGAGGTAACAAAGTGTGTCCCATTTCTACCATTTTGAGCCACTTCATCCACTCACACACTCATACACTCGAACACAACTGATGGCGGCACCCTAAGTCTACAAGGGCTCAGGGCTTGAGGGTTTAGAGAGGAGTTTAAGATTTGGCCTACAGCTATGGTGACTATAACTTCAGTCCCAACAGCCAGTCACAGGGTGCTTAGTTGCTGGTGGCTACAGTTGTGCCCTCTGGCTGTTGGGAGTGAGGCCATAGTCACCATAGATGTAGTCTTTTCAGTGTTCCTACCAAGAACAGAGCTGCTGCAGGCCATGTGGACCATGAAGGCTATGGGGGAAGTGACATTCACAAGGTCAAAGGTTGCTGTACAATCAAAATACACTACTCACAAAAAGTTAGGGATATTTAGCTTTCAGGTGAAATTTATGGAAAATGTAAAAAGTTCACGCTACGGTGATATTATATCAAGAGAGTAGAGCATTTAAGTAGAAGTGTGCAATGGTGATTCCACATGTCAAAAAAAAATATTGAAACAAAAGCCAACAACAGTGGTGGGTATACCACAACAAAAAATGTCAGTGTCTCCATAACTTGTCATGTGTCCTTGAGCATCAATTACAGCTTGACAACGGCATCTCATGCTGTTCACAAGTCGACTTATTGTCTGCTGAGGCATGGCATTCTGCTCTTCTTGAAGGGCGGCCCTCAGGTCATTGAGGTTGTGGGGTGCAGGGTTGCGAGCCTCTACACAGTGACTCAGCTGATCCCATAGGTTTTCTATGGGATTCAGGTCTGGAGAAAGTGCAAGCCACTCCATTTGAGGTACCCCAGCTTCCAGCAGCCGTTCCCTAATGATACGACCTTGATGAACTGAAGAAACATGAAGATACAATTAGGCCTGTGTTGTTCATGCAGGGGCACAAAGGCTGGATTAATGATGTTATTCAGGTAGTATTGGCTTGTCACTGTAGCATTCACAAGGTGTAGGGCAGTTTTGGATTAACGAGACACACTTGCCTAGTCTGTAACACCACCACCAAAGGCTCGTCTGGTGACAACAGTGGCTGATGCATAGCGCTCTCCTTGACATCGCCAACATTGTTGGCGGCCACCATTTCTGCTCAACATGAATCTACTTTCATCAGAGAACAGCACTGAGGCCACACAGTCCACACAGTGCCTGGTGGTGTGGTGAGGTACCCTTGCAGGTCATCTAGCATGCAGACTACGCTGATGTGAATGGTTTTGAATGGTCTGACGTGACACTTGGGTGCCTCTCACCTCACTTAAATGTACCTGGGGTTGAGTAGCATTCATCATTTGGTTCTGCAGGACACTGTTCACAATGAAGCAGTCATTAGTGTGGGATGTAGCCAAAGGACGTCCACTTCTATGCCTTTCTGTGACTCTTCCAGTCTATTTGTATCTCTGTTGCAACCTGCTGATGACACTCTGAGACTCTAAGCTCAGTGGCCACTTCCATCGGAGAACATCCTGTTTGAAGCCTCACAATGGCGAGGAAATGTTGATCAATTGTTAGGATTTGTCTTGGTCTCATGGTGTCAAAATGTGAACAGCATGATGAAGAGGACTGTTTAAATACCAATTCTTACTGAACCAGAAAATTTATTGGTTAATTCATGGATCAAACACCTGTTGTGAATTTTGCCATTAAGCACCTTGTTAGAGAACAGCAAGTTACACAAAAAGTACTGGAACATTGAACAGTTTGACATGTGCATTCAAAAGGTTAGAGAAGGTCAAATTGAGGTCACCTGTAAAGGTTATAGTGCATTTTAGGTGCATTCTGAAATTTCACCCAAAAGCCGAATATCTCTAACTTTTTGTGAGTAGTGCAATTAGGTGAAAATCTTACATCATGTTGCCAGTCATTGATTGGCACAAGAAAATGTATAGAAAAGCAAGCTGGATGGATAGTTCTTTTATTCTGCTATATGGCACTGGCAGCTTTTTGCATTTTGGCAAAACAAGTAAACATGACCATGGCGACCGTGCTCAGGATATCCACAGATTCTCCAAATAGAAATCTTGTGAGTTCGTGGGAATCGCTTACTAATGACATGATGATGGATGGAGCAGTGCCACCCAGTCTAGTAAAACCTCTTTATGAGACAAACTTCAGTGCCACTTCCTCCATTCTTCAGCTGTGAAGACTGAAATAAGCATCAGTTCAATTTAATCACTCTTCGATAAAGGATTTATTTGTTTTTATTATATCTACAGTAAATTATGGATTTTTGTACAGACGGTACTGTTGTGGAACTTCATTTGGATGGCAGAAGCTAAAACTGGGAAAGGATTTTCTTTGAGACAAAATTTCATGTTTTTGAATTCTCTATAGACCTTGCATGACAAATGTTCTTCTAAGTACCTCCTCCGACTGCACTGTGTTCATCTGTATGTAAGAAAATTCAGCTTCCAGGGTGGCATCCCAGATGGGGATCGAAGGGATGACAACAGCAGAAGGTTTGTTACTCTTGAGACCGCATGCACTGACCCCTCCATTCATGCCCCAGGTGGTGTCTGTCACCCTAGAAGAAGACATAATCTAATCAGTGGATGTGCAAAGGGCAGCATTTCTGAACACCATGCACACTGTGATCATCAGATAAACATTACTCCTCACAGCAGAGAAACGCAAGAGGGAGGAAAATGATAACAAGACCTTTCACGCGCCAATGTCTCTGGTGAGAGTTCAACCTGAGAAAGCCCACCCACATAGACTGGAGAAAACGTATGTGAGGAGGCCAAGCTGCTGAGAGGCTGGTGGTTTGCTGTGGAACAGTTTGAACCTCAGTAGTTACCAATGTCAGATTTATCTGTAGTGTTTGTCCAGGAAAAACACAACCGCTGCCACCTTGTCTTAAATCAAATAAGCTGAGTTAGAATATTGCAAACTTTGTTTTTTGAGCAATATCTATTTTTTAAAAGTTTATTATTACAACTTCAAATCTGTGAAGAATGTGGGCAGTATTAAAAGGATATTTGTTTTAGTATTGTACTAACATAACACCTTGTAAGTCTAATTATCAGGCAGTCTGTCCTGGAACACAAATGGTCTCTCCAAGTGCACCTGCTATGGTGATTTTGTTAGCTTATGCCAGCGCCGTGTCTGTTTTTCATGCTTTGCGTGACACCATCAAATTACCTGTTGACTGTGTGCCCACTTTAAGTTGCAAGGGGGGGGGGGGCCTTGGTTAAAGAGGTGTGGCATTGGCCCAATTTCAGCGCACTGGTATTTTGGTGCATTTTCTCTCAATGCACTTCTGATCGACATAAAGCAGGTCCATAGGTCTATAAAAAATCTGTTTCAGTTAATCTTTAGGAATCATAGGCCAGAATCATCACACCAATGGGCCCTTTATACCATTTTTAATTTAAAAAAATGCATTTAGATAAACCAGTTGGTGAGCCAACGAGATGGTAGTGCCTGGATTTGGTGTGACGGTGATCTGACGATGTTGTAGAAATCATAGTTTAGTGAAGGTGTGAGAGAAGTTATAACAAATGTTAAAATGATCATAACTAGTATTTACATACACAGACCTTTAAGACCATCACCCAAACATCAAAAATTGGCTCAATGTTTCCACGATCTCTGTGCTGTATAAAGTGGCCTTAGAGGAAAATTTAACAGAGCCCCATGATTGGTGTAAAGTACCCAACTGTCTGTATGAAATTTCACTGGAAATCCAATTGAATAACAAGTCATAATCACCATCAACATTCATTTTCAGAACTTTTAAAATTATTGTTTTACACATTTACAGGTCATCTCCCACTATGTCTCTTGGGGTTTTGCTATCACTGATTTGTTTAAGATAAGACAAGCGAAGCAGTTCCCCAGTGGTGTCTTGTATCCTTGAGTGTTTCTGTTCCAGTTTGGAGACATCTGACAGCTAATCCAGGGAGGGAAATTCCCCTTGTCACATTTACATCTTGTTTTCTTAATCACTCTTGACAGTAGCATTCTTTGCAAATTAACTTTTAAAAAAGACATGGAAAGGAGCTCAAAGTTTCCAATAGTTCCATGAAGACTAAATAACTTCTTTTTTTCTTCTGAAAAGAAATAGTAAGTAGTTGTATCCTGGCTATAGGCTCAACTAAATGTCAAGGAACCTTCACCACTGCAAATGTAATTAAAATTTTAAGGTGGGGAAAATGTGAGTTAAAGTGAAATACTGAACCATTCTGGTTATTCAGGAAGTGGAATGAACAATTACACTTCCTGGACAACCTGTTTTATGTCAACACTCAATCTTCAGGTACTGAATGTTTTGACTGTGAGAATGGAATTATAAAATTTTAACCCAAGAATTCTGCGGTACGATGTAAGGCCCAATGTCAGAAAGCCGGCTTTCCAGCAGAGCTCAGAAGTCTTACAACATGGTGAGTACCTACAGGACAGTGGTCCCTAACCACCTGTCCACATCAGTGGTACCAGGTTGCAGAGAGCCACAGAGAAAAAATAATTTAATCTGTTCCTGTGTAATGACTACTGAAGTGTTTTGTTTTGACAATGTATCAGATATTCTCTTCCCACCTGACTTCCTGCCTGTCATGTCTGCACAGTCTTGACACAAAATTACATCAGTAGTTAGTGGTGATGCTCAAAAATTAAACCCACAAGCTAGCTACGCTGTTAGACATTACAAGGGGTGTTGCCAGTAACTGGCTAGCAACACAGTACTACACTGTAATTGAATTATACTGTAATTCTGTACTGTACTTCTAAACATTTTTAAGTGTTGTCAGTAAGTTAAAAATGTT